>OLKM01003727.1:0-31258 GCA_900291075.1 Melanogrammus aeglefinus | reverse complement strand
CGATCACAAAAATGGATCGATCTTCGGCCTAGGGTACTCTGGTAATACTGCACGATATGGTGCAAAATATGATATACCCGATATTTTTTGGCTGAGATAGTTGGCGATATTACGATAATATCTCGATTTTTCATATAAGTGGTTTTAGGGCTTTGTCGCATTGTCCTTGGGTTTCGCATTGCGGTTTCGGTGTGCCCTAACTTTTATCCCCGTCCCCTTCTCTCGTTCCATTTTGGGAACATGTTTGGATTTATTTTCGCTTGTTTCGTTATATTTTAATTATTAATTTAAGAACGCCACCAGATGCCGCCCCAACACCTGCCGCCCTAGGAACGATCGTCCGGCCATGGTTCGGGCAGCAGACAGCCACAGAGTTATACGCTTCATGCCCACTGCACCGTCAGGTCTAAGGGACTCAGAAGGCGTGGCTGACAGATGGGGAGGTTATCCCAGGGTCGTCAGAGCCAGAAGTAGTGTCCACCAGTGCTCAAATTTGCATACGTGATCTGCATTGGATAAACAGGATCCGTTCGCTGCCAAAGTTGAAAATGTTCAACTTTTCGGAAGTCGGCAGCGACCCGGATCCGGCTTCCACTTTTAAGGGCCGCAACGGTTTTGCACACACTCTACACATGACCTGCAGCTGCATGCTCATCTATGTTTTAAACCCAACCATTTTCCGTATATTGAAAAGCTTGTTGTTTCTCCTCATAATTGAAAACAATTTTCGTCTCACGGCCGCCCGTCTCGTATTTCTTTTACCGGTCTCTCCATGGTTTGTTGTGTTCGTGAGGGGGGCAGCGGGGGCTGGAATGAGGCGTCTTTACAACAGGCACGTTCGGAAAGGACAGTGAGTGGGGAGGGAAGGGGTCACGCTCACACAGCTCCAGGGGCAAACACCAGACGCTTAAGCGGAAACTGACCCATTTTAACGCATTATATCGATATAAATGATTTTGTCAAATCTTGGTATCCCCCTTGGAATTATATTTGATATAATCTTACATAGGCCGATATATCCTGCGCCCTATCTGCTGGTTACCATGTACCTTTGAGCACCCTAATGTTCAAACATGGTGTTTGTGATGGCCAATCCATGACTACGCGCAAAAGTCCAGTAACAAACGACCACTCGGTTGCAGGTTTTAGATCAGGAGGCCGTTCCTTCCCCAACCACGCCCCCAGGTCTCATGTCCTTCCATCATTGCCCACATGCCGCAACGTTGAATTGCTCCCAGTTAGAACTACATCCCCCAAAACACGATCCCCTAACTGGAGCCCCATACAGGGCTCCATTCAGGGTTCCAAGAAGGGTGCAGAGTACTCTGAACTGCCTGTTGCGGTTTGCGATACGCACAAAGAGTCAGTTTCCCCCCCCCCCCCCCCCACACCCTTAGGCGTAGGGAGGGGACCCTTCTCGATCCACCGGCGGTAAACTCCAACACCGCGGCGCTCAGCGGGGATTTATGAGGATTCCCCACACCCGCCCGGATCCTCACGCCTCTTTGCAACTCCAGAAAGAAATAGTCCAACCCCTATCCAGGAGTTATTGGTACCAGAGCTGAGGAAACTTGTGTAGAGGTAAAGCCCCAACCAGATCTAACGGTTAGCGCTCCACCTCCCCTGTCGCAAGCTCCGGTTTTCCTTTTCCCCAACAGTGAGGTGACGTTCAATGTCCCCAGAGCCAGCTGGCTGTCGCTCAGGTCTGGTCCGTCGGACCCCTGACTCGACGCGCCACCAATTATGGCAGCGCACCCGACCCCAGCGGGTCCTGTTGCCTGGCCGGGCTCTCCGTGGCAAACCCGGCCACCCCAGCTGCTCGCCCAACGGGCCCTCCATCTGGGCCTGGCTCCAGACGGGGCCCCTGGCTTCCCTCCGTGGTAGGGTCTTCTCTTCCGTCTTTGGTGTTTTTTTCATGGGGTCTTGGTGAAACCATTCCTCAGTCTGGCCCCTCACCTGAGACCACATCTGCCATTGTGGAGACCCTACCAGGAGCACAAGGCTCCAGACAACACAACCCTTCAGGTTCACAGGGCACGGCAACCCTCTCCACCACGATATGGTTGGACGGGTTCCAGGAAATGCCGTTTTCCATAGGAAATGAATGGGATTTTTAGAATATTTAAATAAAATATTAATTTCTAATGGAGGTGTGTCTTGTTAGTACCACAAAGCAGAACAGGCATTGAGTTTTGGGGTGTCTGGTCGCTATCTCCGAAAGCATATTTGAGGCAAAAGCCATTTTCCATTAGGAACATGAATGGGATTCAAAAAAAGCTGAAAAAATAGGAGGTGCAAAATATGAATTCGTGAGGTGGCGTCTCGTTGAGGAACCACATAGTGTAAGGACAGTTCTGCATTGGTCTGGTGTGTCTGGGTCCCATGACTCGGAAGCTATTAGCAAAACGGCATTTTTTTTATGAATGAATTGGAATTCTAAAAAAAAGTTATAAAATAGGAGGTTGCAAAATTATGAATTTTTAATGAGGCGTTCTTCTTGTTCAATAACACATAGCCAGGACCAGGCCTGCATTGGTCTGCGGGGTATGGGGTCCCATATCTCCGGAAGCTTGAGCAAAAGCAGTTTTCCATTAGGAAATTAATGGGATTTCTTAATTTTTTTTATATAAAAAGTTTTTTATAAGAAATGTATAATAATATGAAATTTTTAGTGAACTGTGTCTCGTTAGTACCGACATAGCAGGACAGGTCTGCAATTTGCATTAATCTGGGGTGTCTGGGTCCCATACTCGTAAGCTATTGAGCAAAAACACAATCAGTTCCGCAACTGACTTGGGCTTGGCTGTTGCCAAATAACAAATTAACATTGGAACAGCTCGCACAGGTTCTGCCCCTGACCGCCAGTACTTTGTATCATGTAGCCTACATAGGCCTACATTCCTCTCTATGGTTGCATTTTGTTAGTGCATCAACCAGTAAAATAAGAGGTTCTGGTGAAAGTCGCTTTGGCGGCATGTGGGATTCCGATGGGCCTATGTAACTTCGTCAGCTCTAACCGTTGATGGTAAAACTGGGAAGTAACAGGTACTATCAGTGCATTTAACTCGTGTGGCAGAAAATCAGAAGAATCTAGATGGCTATTAGGAGAAAGGGGTATTGCAGATGTGCATTGAGTCGCCGAGTGAAAGGACTCACACAATCAACAGGTAAAAGTTTTAAGTATGTTATATGTGTGGATTTAAAGAAGTTAAAATAAAAATAAAATAATATAAAAACAATGTGAGATATCAAACCACAGATCTCCAATACATCCAACATAATGGGAATATCAGAATGTTTCTAACAATAAAAGTTCTTATGGTTCGAGGTAGCTCGCCACGACCCACTGAGGTTCCCCACTACCTCTACAGAGATGGGAGAAATCCAGCGGAAGAAGAAGAAATCTCCATGCAGATGTACACCAGGAATTCCAATCAAAAGCAGAAAGACCCGGTCTATAAAGGCCAAAAAGAGGATTACTTTAAATTAAATAAATAAAATTTACTTTTTAATGGTAAAATACCGTAAATCTCTACTAATATTGCCTGTATTCCATTAGCGCCGGCGTTTTCTAACATTGGCCGGTCCTCGCCTGTCGGAGGAGGTAAATAATGGCTGTCTCTCTCATACAGGCCGGGGCTATATTAGAACCCAACGTTTTTTTCTGGGCAGGCCTCAAACATTATACTTGTGATGTAAACATACAAGTAACACAGGTGGGGGGCGATGTTTGGCTAACGATCCAAACCATAGCTACGCGTAGCCTGGTCATTACCTCGCTCTTGACTCGAAACGTGAGACTTCAGTTCAGTCAGTCACCGGTAGGATGCTAAACGTTGTTTACCATGGCAGCTGCAGAGCAAAGAGGGAGACGAAAAATTTGCATCAAGTCATCAAAGAGAAAACGTGCTGGAATATGCTGCAGAGCACTCTGGGGAGCAAGCTGCCTAAACATTTTTACATTGACCCGAAAGAAATGGAATTTAGCCTGAATTACTGGTATGTGGTCTGTATACCGTTATGGGTAACTGTACTTTTTCAATAAATGATACCTATATTTATATAGGTTCACACATAAGCACCACAATCTCGTTTTATATTATTCCAACTGGTAGTCGACTGTTTTGCTCGGATAGAACTAGAGGCCTGTCTTCTAATCTCTGGCCCTCCTTCCAGTAATGGCCTGGACCGCGATGGCACTTAGTTGAAATAAAGGCCGGGCATATATTAGACGGATTAGCGGTAAATGCATATTGACACACATATTTATACATGTTCACTGTTTTCTAAATAGTAATCTTAACTACCGCCCAGGTGAAAAAAGTAGTATTAAATTTTGGTGTATTGAAAGTATAAATCAAATTATACAAAAGAAAGTTACAAGTATACTTTTTTGTGGCTTAATTTTAAACTATAATTAAGTTATACTTTTTTTAAAGTGTGTGCTTCATAATAGATGTCATTAAATATTCAATTTAACATACTTAAAAATAAGTATTACTAATTCTGCAATACTTAAAATTGTATTGCATTGTGTACTTTTAAAAATGTATAGACTTTATTGGTAAGTGCATTTTAAATTTGTAGCCGTAAGTGTACTCTCTGAAAAGTATACTTACTTTCCTAGTTTTTTTGGAATTCACTATTACAAATACTCGTTTATTAAAAGAGTAGTCTATTCATTTCACCTTACGTTAGAAATGTATTTAAGTATACTTCCATAAAGCTTCACTTTATATATAAGTTCATTTAAGCTGTATTGTCAGTGCACTTTTGAAAAAAGTATACTACGTATGCACATACTTAAAGTTGTAATTTTAGGGTGACATCTTTTTTTCTTTCTTTTTTCTGAAAAAGTACACTTTGCTTCAAGTCCTTTGCATACACTATTAAATGCTTAGGAAAGTATACCTTTTATATACTTTTATACTTTATTAGTAGTGTATTGAAGTATACTTCCATAAAGTTCTCTCTTCATTGCGAGTGTAATTTTTATAACTCTATTTCAGTGTACTTAGAAAAAAGTAACACTTATTCCAATCCTTTGTAATACACTATTAAAGGCATGCCTTATTAAAGTTTTCCTTTAATTTCACTCACATTATTAATGTTATTAAGTATACTTCCATAATATTTCTTCCATCATCCCAACCAAAAATGTTATAATTAATCAAATAAATTACAGATAAATACATACTGGAATGTCTACTTTTGTCGGCCACATTAGAACGAAATATTTGATGTTTCCCCCAAATACCACGTTTACATGGACACTTCTGATACAATTAGAAGTGGAAGAACAGCTCAATCGGAATAAAAAATGATCATATAAATGCCTCAATCAGAATACAATTCTCTGATCGGAATAGAATTCCATGCGGAATAGAAGAGGTGGTGTAGTCCGCTATAATGGACGATGTATACACATATTCTGATTGGTTTGGGGTGGGTGCGGCTACATTTTAACTTAGAGAGACGGCATCAGCAGCCGCAGTAGTTCGCAATTGGCGTGCGTTAAAGTGTCCGTCTATACTTTAACGCACGCCGAACTGGACCACTGTCAAGGAAAGAGGATTTTTTTTGCCGAAGTGCTCACGTCTTACTTATTACTTCGCAAGTAGTTTGGTTAATTTATCAAACCCAGTGTGTCACCTCGTTGCTAAGCGACGTGTCTAACCGTCTTTGGCAGACTATTTCTCTGCTGATCAACAGTACGAATGGTATATTTGTAAAAAGACGCACTGTGTGAAGGTATTTTTTTCATTTGGGGAAAATAGCCGAGTAATAAGAGGAGATAATTTACAGAACATTCGGGTCGGTCATTCGAAAATAATACTCCTTCAGGACACCTCCGCTTCACATCGGGGTCCGGTTTCGCCCTGTCGGGGCTTATTTTCCTGATAATGGACCGGACGTTCTTTTCATTATCCCTTACAATACAGCACTCTCTCTCTCTCCGAACAGTCTTGGCTGCGCACTCTCAATCCAAATACGTATTGTCAAGTCAATTGGACGTCCGAAATGGTTATTGTGATGCCCAAGCTGTTGTGGCTATCACAACAAGCTGTGATTCCACTCTAGTCCTGAGGCTGGAGCGAGTGTAACGTGACCATTCGTGATTGCGCCCAGAGGCAACAGCCGAGAGAGCCATCCCCAGTGTGAAATCTATTATACTTCAACTTTTGAAAGGATTTAGTGTACTAAATTTGTAACTGTATCATCTGTAATTAATAGTGTCGCATTCAAGGTATACCAAAATGTACTAAGGTATACCTTAAAGTACTACTCCAGTATACTCCAAGGCGTAAATAGGTATGCTAAAATGGGCACAACTTTTGACAACCTTTAAGGGGTAAGTCCGGTGTATAAGATGGATTTGGGATATGTTTTTGTATGATAACGAGTTGAAACGGTTCGTTTGAGTGCAGCAGAGAAAAACGCATACAGTAGATGCTTCACTTCAGTTGGCTGTTTTTAGTCGATTCTATCAAAAATGCTATAAACTTGGAGCGACGGGACGGTGGGTATGGTAAAATACTAAATCCGCTATTTTAAACAAAATTTGTCGTTGGAGCTAGTCAACAATAATTATTAAAAATATGCCACCAGTAAGAGAAAAAATTACAAAGTGCTACTAAATTGGACATCAATAACCCCCAAAACCCAAGATCAACAGAATACAGAACACATACAGGTAATAATTAACTATGCTATGAAGTATTCTTTTTTGGTCCGTGTGATGGATCCGTTCATTTGATTATTAAAATTCATTCATCCAAACGAAAAATTTTAAAAGAGTCAATACACCGAGTAAATTCGAATAGTGTTAATTGTACTCCTATGTGTCAATTTTAACACTGCTTGGGATCAACATGATGGTCCCATTCCCGATAGTGTCAAGTTACTCTACTAACACCCAGTGTTGGTTAATTCTCGCAGTGTAATAGTTTAACAACAATAGGGTGTAAAAGAATAACACTTTATTGAGTCACATTTTCCTGACCAAGTGTAATTTAAAACTTACACACCTAAATCATGTTTCTAATTTATAGTGTTGTTTCAACACTACTTTAAGTTAAAGGAACAATTGTTCCATCATTGTTATTTTTACTCTTTTTAAGTGTCCAAATAATAATAACACATTTTCAATATTTCAGCTTCAGGTTCAGATTTTATTGGAGGTTAAACATGACTTTCTGAAATGAAGGACACAATTCGGCCGTCTCAGCACAATATATTATTTGAAATCACTCCTGTGTGCCATATTGTCATCTCGCAAGTCAAAACGGTTTAATGGGTACACAAGTTCATTTACACTGACAATCTTTCCATTCCTCAACCTCATTTGAAACTGACTTTCAATGAATGAAAATGTATCATCAAAACAATCTGTATGTAGAGACTACACAGATCAAAAGTACTTTTTTCATCTTGTATAATAACTGTCTCTGATTTGACAAAACTTAGGAAGATCAATGTCAACACTATCTGCAAATGATCAACTTTGGGCGGATAATTCAGTGCCCATGGACTTTTTGGGCCATTTTAACTTTCATAACAGAACTTTCCACAAGAAACATTCCAAATTACATGCATATTGTCACCTTCATTGACATCACACACAAAGCAACCATTTTCCCAGGACCCTTTTTAATAGTGTGTAGACGCCAAGCCAACTTGCTAGGCCAGGTCATTTTGTGATGTTTGATTGCCTAGAGTCTTAGTTACATTTTTTAAAACTTTTTCAGTTGTTGTTCTTGAAGTAATAATGCTTAGACTTCATAACGCATTGACCACATGTGAAGGAACAGGCCCTAGAAGTCTATATACAACGTGGATAATGAATTTAGAAACATGATGTTTCGGCAAAAGCCTTTTAGAGGGAATTAAATGTTTGAATAGCCTGTGATGTTCAGCTATGACATGTTGTTTTAACAAATGGTCAAACCTTCTGTTAAAAATCGGTGAAAACGCAAATGTTGACTATTTGCACAAGTAGTAAAAGAAGGCTGCCAGCACCTTGTCACCTCTCTGCAAACATCCCCAATATATAGGGGGCATATTTT
Organism: Melanogrammus aeglefinus; assembly: GCA_900291075.1. Classification (NCBI taxonomy): domain Eukaryota; kingdom Metazoa; phylum Chordata; class Actinopteri; order Gadiformes; family Gadidae; genus Melanogrammus; species Melanogrammus aeglefinus. The sequence continues at coordinate 23,192 of OLKM01003727.1, read as the reverse complement.
CTGAACAAAACACCATGTCTGGATAGCATTAAGCCTCTAAATCATTTCCTTCTTCTAGTCTGACTCCAGGTGGCTTGTTCTTACTCTCTGTGTAGCCATAATTGACATGGAGACCTATCCGAGCTTGAAGTTCTCTGTGTGAAATATGAGTTGACTTCAAATATTTCCAATACTAGTTTCATCTCGTATTGGGCTATTCCTTCTAATATACGTGCGTGCATTTATGTCAACAGAAAAATTCTCTAGATACACTGAAGAACTTAAGCTTATCAAGTAAACATAACGCTTAACACCATACACATGAGTTAGTGTTGGGTTTGCCTGAATAGCTTCACAATGTTGCAGGTGTTATATATCTTTTGATCGTAAAGGTCACACTGGGGCGTCATCCTCGAAAAAGACAGTTTGAAAACTTTTCCTTCTCAGTCAGGCAAAATCGACAGCAGTAATGGGCTGAAAATGATTCAACATATCCAAACAAGCAATTGCAATCCAAGAGATTATCCCCCGTTACTGTGGAATTATACTACCCTAGTAAACGGTCATTAAGTGATTGAACCTTCAATTCCCTCAGTCTCGAGTACTTTAAGGTCTGATTAGACACAGTGGCTCTAATATTTGCATTGAACCCATATGTTTTAATATCTTGGGTGTGTGGAAGAGAATGCATAGATATATGTTGTCCAAACATGAATTAAATTTAGGCTGGAAATTTCTCAATGTAAAGTATATGGCTCCTATTTTATGAGAAACCTTTCTTTGGATTCCCAAGGGATTACATGGTTCAACAGTCATCATAGAACAACTGTATTTTTAATGGCATGACTCTCACTTGAAAAAAGTGGATGTGCCTTTTATGTATAACCCAATCCTCCAAATCAACAATAGAAGCCATCTGGGGAACTCCTGCCAAGATTTGAGGCATACTACTCGTCTTGGGTTTTTGAAAATGGACAGTTATGTTTGTAGAATAGGAACATAAGAGAATTTGTCTGTGACGAGCACTTGGTCGTAAGTACCAGTTTTTTTTGTTCCTCCCTATTATCAAACCTGACTCCAAGTACTTTCTCTACAGGAGTAACAATTTCACATGTCTCTTTGAAATAGGACTTCTGTTTAGAGACTGTATTAAGGGAGGTAAATGGATTTTCAATTTCACTAAATGCTTTTGTAATTCCAGTATGCATTTCTTTTTCTGGGGACAAGCATTTCTGGGGACAAGCTGTTCCTTGTCTTTGTGGTAGCACTTCAGCTTTGCCTTGCCTTTTGGCTCCATCGTGTGGCCAGAATAGGCAACAAGCCTACAATTGGATTTCAGCAGTGCTTTCTTGTTAACTACTCTCTCATATTCTTTGTACGGCAATACATTGCACTCTGCCCCTGTGTCTAGCTTAAATGTCAATGCATGGTTATTTATTTTCAGTGCTTGTGTCCATTTCTGAATTTCTTTTTCATTTGGCAGAGACTGTATCCAGGACGCGCTTGATTGGCACATTTTTCTTCCATCTCAATGCAACCCTAGAAACATTTTCAGCATTTTTGGTTCCTGTTCTAATTCATGAACTTTTCTACTCTGTTTTCTTTACGTATCCCTTTCGTTTCGGTGTTTTGCACATCCGAACCAAAGTGATTCTTCCCTGAACACTCGTTTGCAAACTTTCCCGAATGCAGGGACATTTCTTTGGCTCGTGTTTGTATCCACATTCTAGTGCATTCCTCACCGTCTTTCCTGTCACGTTTGCGCACACGCATGCTATATCTTGCTTAGCTCTGGGCTTTGTTCTGGTTTATTTTATCATTCAGGGCAATGTCTGATTCCTCTTGCAGAGAGCCTTCATGTGTACTTTGTGTAATTTCATGTTATATCGACAAATGTCTAAATGCTTTTTCCAAATCCAACTCATCTTCTCGCAAGAGTCTTGCCCTCACTGTGTCATTGTTAACTCCACACACTATGCGGGCTTTTATCAGTTCATCATTCAACACTCCAAATCCACAATCCTTAGCTTAATTTTTCAGATCTGTCACGTATGCGTCAATGGTTTCATTTTTTCCTTGCGCTCTCATGAAGAAGATATGTCTCAGGTAAGTTACATTCTTCCTTGGTTCACAGTATTTTCTAAAGCTTTCTTTCAATACAGTCATATCCAATTCTCCCTCACCAAACTCCATTGTGTTATATACCTTCAAGGCTTCATCTCCCGCCACATGTAGAAATGTTGCACACTGTCTTTCTTCACTCTTCTCCGCCAACCCAGATGCGATGAGATAGAGGTCGAATTTCTGAACCCATGTTCTCCAGTTTTCAGCGACGTTCCCCTCGAAGCTCAGACTATTTGGAGGTTTCAGTTGCTCCATTTCTTCTAGTTCACTTCTGACACCATGTAATATTAATAAATCACGGAGACCGATGTAGCATGACTGTCTGTTTACTGGTAGTCTTCAACACGACACAGATTCACTTGTACAACTGTACTTGACTTAGGTTTCAACTGACACGGACGCCACCCAGTGGTAGGGAGGTGAACTACAACTAATGTACAATACATCACAGTACAGATCTGTCCCACAGCATGAAATCTGTCTTTTCATCACAAGTCATAGAATCATATCCATAATATGACATCTCAGGGTATGCACCCACATAAGACTCGTTGGACCGTGTGTTAAATTTATGTGGAAAATTGCCTTTCAACAGATCTTTAAAACCCAATGCATGCGGTGTATTTGTTACGCCACGTCCGCATGCTGGGTAAAAAGCTAAATGAGTCGATCCATCTCTGATCGTAGGCATCGTCGTGCATCAATACGACCCTACTACCTTTCATGAACCGTAAAGGTGAATTAATAACCCTGCCGGGTCATGTATTCCAAAACGAGATAACTGTCAAAGCCCGACGCATTGTGCGCTATGAATGTGAACTTTGCATACTTGGGGGTTCTGTAAGTGTCTCAAAAAACTTTTCAAACACAATCAGCTCCCCACTTGCATGCCATTCCTCGTGGTCAGACGTCTTGGCCGCCACAAAGTTCGGCTCGTGTCTACCATCATGATATCGCGTCTCAAAATCATAATATATGTAATTATTAGGAGGCTCACTGTCGTCATCCGAGGCTGAATCCGTCGGATGGCTGTAGCCACCAGTGTCGTTACGTCTAGACTTGCGCTTACGCTTTCGTAGACGTTCGTACGGTTGAATGTAGCATTCATGCACTGTGTCACTGAGTCGCTCTTCCCCGCAGCGAAAACACTTTTTCACACTGCATACGTGACCATCGTCGTCATCCCCCTCCCCCTCCAACACATGCTGGGGTACGATATACTGTCTACAACAGCGATCGCAGTACTTCATCTTTTCACAGGGTACGATACCATGCACGTCTGAATGTTGTTTATGCATGTCGTAGCAGACCTGTGAGCGGCATATACGACTTGCAGTCCTCGCACTTCATCGTATAGACCAGCTAGTCTATCGCACACGGTCAAACACACATTACAAGTAGAAGGGGCATTTGTGGAATAGATATCCGAATGGGCCTTGTAGCAAATATTCACACACATATTGTGTGCCAAAGAAAGCCGTACGGTTTTCGATGTAGTGATAATGGTTATCATATAGATGCAACCATATTGTTCTAGGATGCTGGTCAGGATGTGTCTGGAACATCTCCAGCTTCTTGAACCTAGAGTTGTGATGGAAAATCAGAATTTTAACGTCTAAATGCCTCTCAAATCTGGAAACATCTGAGAAACCCACAGGGTGATTGGGGTGATACCCTAGGACCCTGTGCAATTTGTGGGCTGCCATCAAATTAACCGCACACCCCCTTGTTTATTATGGACGCCTGTGACCACCAGCTCTAGCACGTCATCCGTCAGACCGAGTTCATTACTTTGCATGACTTGGGAAATCTTTTCCATAAACAAATCTGCATTGTAATCGTCACCTGCTGTGAGCACCGTCTGTACATCACTGGCCAGCGAGGGCCCTCTCAGAACAATATTTAAGACACTGCCGCTGGCTGTAGTTTGTGAGCATTGCGTTATGACACCCGTCAACCTCTCCCTGATCAAATCAGGAACCTCTTCTAAATTTACAAGGGGAATACTTCTCAGATCAATGGACTGTCTAACCTCGAAACCGTTAAAGTGGGGGAATAATCTAGTATACAGTTGGTCATTATCACCATCCCCATCCACTACAGGCTCGGGGGTACCACCCACCACCACCGCCACCACTATCCTGCATGTTTTTACACTAGGGTCGCCATCCCTTCCCTCTTCAACAGCCAGGGGGTCCTGAGCATTCCCACCATCCCCATCATCACACTGCGATGCATGCAAAACATCTATCTGAGATGCTCTGTCTAGCCCATCATGCATACTGGTCATCCATCCCACAACAGCGTCTAGCACATCTCTGGTGTCCTGTACGTTATGCAACATATACCGAATGTCTAAATCCACTAGGGTATCCTGCACACCACACCCCTCCCCATCAACAGCCTCTGTTGACTCATTCAGAACAATTATCCTAGCAGCCATGTCTAGAGCCTCTAATATACTACCACTCCTTGCCACAGCTGCGTTTAACACCTCCCTAGTTCTCGCTATATCAAAACCCCAATCACGAATGTCGAAACAACACCCTTCTGCCCCCTCACCCCCATACACTACACGGCATGCATCAGACAAATGATCCGTATCAGACGTTTCATCATACCTCGTTAACATCTCTTCAAGATCAGCATCCATAGTACTATCCCCACTATCAGATTACCACCTATAGATTTGAATTTCATTTTTCTAGGACTCATGGTTTTATTTATAGTTTACAAATATAGTCTACGTAAATATAGAAAAAAGTTAAATAAACATGTATTAAAAGAAAAGGTTTTATTGCGACCAGTTTATAGCCATGAAATATCCACAAACGACAACAAGCACATAATCAACGGCGTTGACGGTTCAGCATAAGCTTTTCCATACTGTAAAGCATCAGAGTCATCTGTGCACTAAGGGCTTGACAGACCCTGGCGTTATCCCGTCCCGCTGCATTAATTAGCCAGCATTTACGGGCTACCCTCGCAGCAGCCGGACGCACACGTGCTCTCTGCGTCTCGATAGCCCACGCGTTAGCCCTCACCGCTGCTTCGATGTCCTGTAGTTTACGCTGTGCGGCTGCAATAGCCAAACCGTTCCGGACTGTCTGTGCTCTGATGGCGGCTACGTCACGCTTCACCTGTGCATTATTGGCATGTATGTTACGACGAATACGTTTACTGGCAAGGCTGCCCAGTTTACGTTGATTACTAATGGATCTGGAGTTTACAATCACCGCATTAGTCACCAAGGTTAATTTATCCATACACACATTACAACAGTTACTACAACGCTTCTCCGTCCTGCGTTCTCCAACAATCCCAGAGGTGACCGGTATCAGGATCGCCCCTGCAACATAGGTGTCGGAACTCACACTGCTTGGTGGGGGTTGAATATGGTGCGATGTGCCAGAGGGAGTGTCTGCAGGCTGAGGGTGCACTGCCTCATCACCGGGAACCCCCCCTACGATCATAGCTGGAGGGTCTTGCCACAGAGACGGTGTGAGGTCGATCTGCTCCAATGATGGCGATTCACCACTAGACGAGCCGTCCAACCATGGGAAGTCATCAAGGAACTCTAGGTCTTCAGCTGTTAGTGATGGTAGTGGAGGTCCCTGGGGTTTTTCAATGTTGGAGTAATAACTGTCTGTTTAAATAGAAAAAAGAAATCAACATGATCAATATCACACCTTAGGTCATCACACTCTATGGCATATGCACTTTTATTAATTTCATGATTTCTTACCATGCTGAATGCTCCCATCCGGTTGCACTGCAGGCGGCTCAGCTGCAGGCGGCTCAGCTGCAGGCGGCTCAGCTGCAGGCGGCTCAGCTGCAGGCGGCTCAGCTGCAGGCGGCTCAGCTGCAGGCGGCTCAGCTGCAGGCGGCTCAGCTGCAGGCGGCTCAGCCGCAAAAAATGTGAATAAGGGCTAGGGTTTTCATGAAATGAAATGATAAAATAAAAAATATATAAGTCGAAGAAAACAAAGGCACAGTAAAAAAAATGCATACAATCAAATTGAATAATATAATAAAATAGCAAAGTTAAGAAATGCAATGTAGAAAGTGCAATGTATTTATGATTTAGCAGAAAGCTAAAGCAAACAGAAAAGTCTTATTGTGTTTTAAAAGGGGTCAGAGCTAGCAGTCTTGATTAAGCTTCAATATGCCTAAATGTTTTGAATTGAAGCCTAATATTGAATACAGTTATTTATGTTGTATAATGCATTAATGACCTATAACATAGAATAGCTAATAGTTATATATTACATTACGTCATCTTTGAGCTCGGTCTCCGCTGATTGGACAAATACCAGACATTGGAATGCAGTCTTACTGCATTGCATTGAGTTATGCGTGATGCTCTAACATCAGGTGTTTTAAGAGCATAACGTTAACAACTCTGTCGGAGGGAAGAGCGTGAATTTTGCATACGGATATGCCTTGGCAAGTATATTCAGATTTCAAAAGGGGCATTTCCAAATATATATTGAGGTAGGAAACATTTGTGAAGCAGTCTATACAAAAGTACAGGACTGATAAGGTAAGCCTTATGATTTACATTAAATATAATTTCATGTTACACTATATGGGTTTGTAGTCCATGGGGTATCAATGTTAAATGTCAATGTCAATGTCAATTTTTTTTTAATCTAAAACACATTAACGTAAAGTAACATCAAGTAAGTTGACCGCATTGTAAGTCAAGAATGGCCACATTATTGGCCCAAATATAACTTTTTCTATTTTGCATTCCAAAAACACCACCACCAACCTTGCGAGTACTTCCCTAGAATACATAAGGGTTGGGCAGTGTTGTGTTTCTACTGCTACTCTTCTGTTGAAGTTTCTTGTACTTTCGTGTGTGTGTGTGTGTGTGTGTGTGTGTGTGTGTGTGTGTGTGTGTGTGTGTGTGTGTGTGTGTGTGTGTGTGTGTGTGTGTGTGTGTGTGTGTGTGTGTGTGTGTGTGTGTGTGTTTGTGCGTGTGAGAGAGGGAGATGGACCTATGAATGATCGCTGTCCCCTTATGAACAATTACAAGTAGGTTTTTCAAAAGCTGAAACACGGAAGCTCTATATTCTATTACACAACACGTATTTAAATGTGGAACCATTTGCTACAATTCTGTTCGGAATCCCCAAACCACAGCTGTTTTTCACGATCTACGGCCATTATTTATTCTATTCTGTAACACGCACGCACATATTCATATTATTTAATTCAGTTTATTCTAAGGCGCGCCAGACGAGTAGTGCCTATGTAAGTAGTGCAATGGCCCCCTAATGTGTGAGAGGTTATTCTTCATGCACTAATCATGCCAAGTTGCATATTAATAGGAACTATTAATAACTATTAGTCTACCGTTCCACGGCAGACTCTGCAACGTCCAAAATGGTTAGCTTTTGTGATAGCTGCCTTGGGCTAGATCGTGTGGAATTCTCACGCTCTAGCCACGACGTAAGTCAATGAGACCAACTGAAAATATATGAACCGGGTATAATATTAAAGTTGATTCTGAAGAAGGTATAAATTATGTAAAGAAAAAAGTTACAAAAAAGCAAAAAATAATGTAAAGATATATTCAAAGACCAAAGTGTGTAGATTTGTTAAATATTTGAACGAAGGTTAACGGTTACAGGTTGGCCCAGTTTCGTAGGATATCTTAAGAAGTTGAAAACACTCACACCTTTCTCTACGCTGGTCCCCCTACAGCTTCTTAGTAGATATTTTACAACACTGTCATAACAACTCATTGACGACCCTTTCCCATCCACTTCTACGCTAGCCATATGCATTTGTTTTCAAAGAAAACATGTCATAGGTAGGTGTTCATAAAGAGTAGGCAAGGTTATACATTTTGAAATGGTGTATTTGTGTTACAATAAACATAAACCCATCCTTTTTTATAGTTGACGGGGCGATGTTATATCCCAGATTAGAATTGTTTTATCTTTGGTTGTTGAACAGAACGATCAGTGTAAGAGTAACATAACACAATGATAGCATGAACAATTTGCGCAGCAATCGTACATTTATGCATCTGCTCAAGTACGTCACTTGTGTACGGAATTGCAGGGAGATGGATTCAGACATCGAGAGGGTATGCTGTCACCAGTCTCCGCAGGAGAGTTGTCATAGCCATATGCTGTGTCTGGAAGATAAGGGACACATTTATGTTTACGTGTAAATGTTTGCAAATAAACAATTAAAAAAAATATTATTACAAGTTTGGATGTGGGTAGTGGCTGTACCGAGGCAAGCAGGCCAGGAACTACACCAAAGGTATAACATGGGCAAAGTAATAATGGAGGTTCACGTCTCGTAAAATTTAAAAGCTCTGTTACGACGAATATGTGCTAACTAGCAGCTCTTGTGCAGGGTCCTACTACATTATATGGCCAGCTGGACATATCACATGATATAGGCTACACTCTTAGGAATATCTGGGGCATTCAAATAGCAGTCTTGTAACGGGGGGGTTAGGCAAAACCCAAGTGACAATGGTGACAGGGCAGTCCAAAGGTTTATTGAATGCACAGATGATCAGGATGGGGCAGGGAGAGTAAACGGGGACAGGCAAGAGTTCATGGACCGGCAGGCAATCTCAGGTAGACTGGGGGTACTATCGGCGGGCGGGTAGTCTAGCAGGCGATGGGTCGGTATCAGGAGGGCAGACAGGCAATCCAGGAGCAGAAAACAGGGGAGTAGACAGGCCGGCAGGGACTTGACAACAGGCGGGTGGTCAGACAGGCGAAGGTTCGGGAACAGGCAGGATCAGCGTTGGAGAAAAGTTCTGGAGTTGCGGGAAAGCTCTGTGAATAACTAGAGAAGATCTGGCAGAGACAGCGTAGAGAGAGAGAGGATTGATATAGAGGGAGCACAGGTGAAGGTGGTTGAGCTAATTAGGTGAGATCAGCTTGGCAGGCAGGTAAACGGAAAAGCCTTCGGGTCACAGAAAAAAAAAAAGAATAACTCAGAGAAAGCTAAACGTTTTCAATACAAAGTAAACCAAGTTATGACTCTGGATGTAACAGTAACATTTTTATCTGTAAACAGTAGGTCCTATGTATTAACATAAACATTCTTTCAAACTTGTAAATCTGTAACCATGAACCTTTAACATTTACTCATATTCCCATTTAAACTGTAGTGTACAGGAGACCAAAAATAAAACTAACACTGTGCAAAGTGCTAACAAAAACCCTTAAATTGGAAATGAAGCAATGAGAACTGTGACCATTTTTTGGTTGCTTTTTCATTTTTGAAAATACATGGATTTTCATTAAACCTGAAATTCAAGTAGTTTCACTGGAAAATTACATGTTGATAACGACTTTCGTCACTAGGGCGCGGCCATGTTTTAAAAATGCAGGCGCTACGTCATCAGAATGGTTAGCGCTTTCAAATACACATGTCAAATCTTGGAAGAAGAACAGGGGGGTCATTTTGTATTGCCCCTGGCTGTTCAAATGAATATTATCAGGTAAAAGAGAGCGGTAAAATAGTTCATTTCCATGTCATTCCTGTCAAGAAGCCTAAACTGCTCAGAAGATGGTTATTGCATTGAAACGCCTCAGCCCCCCAATAGGACCAGGGCAGAGAGTATGTAGCGACCACTTTATAGAGGCTGATTACATTGAAGAGGGAGCTGTTGCTGAAGATGGGGATTTGTTCGCCGTCCCACCAATCGCCTGAAGCCAGATGCTGTGCCAACAATTTTTAATTTTAGTGGCTAGTGCTGGAGACACGGACAGACCTGTCAAATCGGACCCGGGCGCTGCTCTTATGCGCAGAGACGCACTTGCCAGGCAGAGGAACGAGAGGTAAACTTGGCTTCTAGAGAAACAGAGAAATGAGTACACTCACTGTTTTAAGATATTCGTGTTTGCAGACTCGCTCCATGATTTGATACTTTCTAATCCATCGCCAAATTAATAAATTTTTATCTGAAATAATCCATTTGCAAACACCGTCGGTTGCACTATTTTCGCATATTCATGTGCACACCCAAATGGCACGACAATTACTTGTATCATGAAATGAACGAACTGTAAGGCAGCATGGTAGCCCAGCTGCTCCACCTAAAAGCCTTTAATTTTCTCAAAAAAAGACTTTGCCTTATAATCCGGAGCGCTTTATATATGGGGAACACACGAACAGGCCCCGTCCACACAGAGATGAAATGGGCGAAAACGATCCGATTTCGTTTTATGCGGTTCAGGGATATTGCCGTAAAGACGGAGTCAAACCGCATCGAGCTGTAGAAACACTGTAGTAAATATTCAAGGCACTGGTTCTCCGCAGAATAAGTGAAGCGCATCAAGCCTGCGCACTGTATACAAACATTCAGTCACGAGGAGAATCAACCTTTGAAATTGAGGAGAAATACTTTTTAATGTACAGTTAGTCATTACATTTATCAAGGGGCTTTATTTAAAGCTCCAAAAATAATACAAATAAAATAATAAATAAAAAATTCAATGCAACTCTGACGTCCCCCAGCTGGTGGGTGTTTGTGTGTAATAAAGGAGAGGAGACATGGAGCGTGTCTATCACATGAACTGTATTAAGAACTCCCGCCAGAGACATAAACAACACAGCACTTCCTGCTTTCAGTCGGGCCATACCATTTCCATGCAAACGCTAGGGGGGGAACTACCACTATAGAACAGTCCCATAACATCTCCCCTTTTTTAGATAGCAGCTTAACATAGCCCTTATTGCACTTAACTGTTTAACTGTAACTTGAATTCAAGTAAAAAAATAAATTCCAGGTTGATTCCACATTACCCCCCTTTTTTCCACTTGTTTTTTTATTTTTTATTTTTGTAACATCACACAATAACAAGACATCAGTCTCTGCGCCGGGCTGCTGAACATGCCCTTCGAGGGTGTGTTCCTCCACTGTAGAATAGCCAGCCACGGGTCGTTGCCCGCACAGGCCGCCTTCTTACACAGATTCTTCACTATTTTCACAGCGGACTCTGCTTTTCCATTAGATTTCAGATGTCTGGGTGAGGACTTAACGTGTTCAAAGTCCCATTCTTTTGCAAACCTTTTGAATGTTTCACAGTCAAACTGGGGCCCACAGTCACTTATCACCCGGTCAGGCTGCCCGTGCCTTGCAAACTGGGCTTTGCATCTCAGCACTGTGGTCTCTGCTGAAAGATCTGGGAGCAATTCTACTTCCCAAAAATCTGAATAATGATCTACAATAAGCAGAAAGTCTTTGCCTGCCTGCCTGAACTAGTCCATACTCACAATCTGCCATGGCCGCGTTGGGAATGCATGTGACAACATTGGTTCGCGCTGCTGCTCATGTGAGTATTCATTGCACGCTGAGCACTGGCTCACATAGTCCTTGACTTCCCCGTGCATGTTCGGCCAGTACAGCGTGTCTCTTGCCTGCCTATAGCAAGCATCTCCTCCTACATGGCTGGCATGAATGCGTTTCAACATTTCCGCACGCAGCGATTTTGGGACTATGACTCTCTGGCTTTTGAAGAGCACTCCATCCTGTGCATTGATCTCGTCCCTGATTGACCAATATTCTCTGATGGCCAGAGGGGTGTCCTCCCGGCGATCTGGCCATCCCTGGAGCACTGCTGCCTTCAACAACTGAAGAGCTTCATCTCCCTCAGTGTGTTGTCTGATCTGACTTAGGCGCTTGCTGGTGACATTCAGGTAATCGGCCTGGTTTATCTGTTCTGTGTCCTCCTGCGCCCTCTGCAGGTTACAGATGTTGTGTTTTGTGTATCTTGTGTCAGTCCTCTGTGGTAAAACTGTGGCTCTGCTCAACGTGTCACTGATGTGCATGTCGGGGCCTGGCTTGTATATTACCTTGAGGTTGTAATTCTGGAGCGTGAGCAGCATGCTCTGGAGACGCTTGGGGGCAGTGAGGAGGGTTTGTTGAAGATTGAGGTAAGTGGCTTATGATCTGTTTCTGCTGTGATCTCCCCCCGCCCGTACAGGTAGTAGTGAAACCGCTGGCATGCAAACACAATACTCAGGCACTCTTTTTCGATTTGTGCATAATTTTGTTCTGTCTGAGTTAGTGCCCGTGATGCGTACCCTGTTGGCTGTCCCTCTTGTAATAGGAGCAGCCCAGTCCTTTCTGACTTGCATCACTCTGGATGGTGACTGGCTTGGTCACGTCGTAGTATCTCAGGATCGGGGCCGCTGTGACCAGACGCTTTATCTCTTCAACTGCAGCGTCATGCTTTGGTAGCCAGTGCCATGGGACGTCTCTGTCCAGCAGCCTACGTAGTGGCTCACACACCTCCGAGAGGTGTGGGGTGAACTTCGCCAGGTAGGTCACGAAGCCTATCAGTCTCTGTACTGCTTTGGCGTCTGTGGGGAGAGGCATATCCTGAACAGCCCTGACCTTCTCAGGGTCCACCCTTTGCAGACAAAATGTGTCCATGAAATTTGACCTCCCTGACCCTAAACTGCAGTTTCTTTAGGCTCAGTCTAAGCTTGACCTCCCTGCACCTGTCCATGAGCTCTAGCAGTTTTCTATCATGGTCTTTTGTGGCTTCCTCATCTGTGTCCCCACACCCCACCACCAGTATATCGTCTGCAATGCGCCCTTGAGCCCGGCCAGTAGCTCATGCTGTTTCCGCTGATATATCTCTGGGGCCACCGATACCCCGAAAGGCAGCTTTAACCAGCGTTTCCTGCCCCAGGGCATCCAAAATGTGGTTGTGTAACTGCTTTCTTCATCTAGCTTACACTGTAAGAAGGCATCACGCGCGTCTACAAGAGTGAAAACACGGGCCTTGGGCAGTTTATATAAAACATCCTCAAGTGTTGGCATTATGTAGTGGGACCTCTTCAAAGCTAGATTTAGTGACTTGGGGTCTATGCAGATCCTCAGTTTCTCTGGCTGCCTGACTTATCACCATGTTGCTAATCCACTCGGTTGGGTTCGGACACTGAGGCTAAATGTCCATCTCTCTCATGTTTGTCTAATTGAGCCCTGACTGCATTCCTGAGAGCTACTGGAACATTGCGTGGAGAAGCCTGCACTGGAGCTACATCTTTGTCTAACTCAAAATGAACCTCCCCTGGGAGCGATTCGACTGGTGCATTGAAAACGTCATCATAGGTTTTGATAAGATGCTGCCTAGTTAGACACTCTGAGCCGCTGTGTCCTACCATAAGTAGCTCCTTAGGTATGGTGAAGTGCATCAAACCTAGACGCTCGCAGGTGTCACCTGACAACAGGGGTCTCTGACTGCTCCTCACTATCTCAAAGCTCAGCTCGTGCATTTGAATATGCCGATGGATTTTATTGACTGACCTGAATATAGAACCAATCTGGTGTGGCTTGGTAATAACTTTGCCTGGGGTGCCAGGCTAAATGTAAATATATATATACAGTATATATACAGTATATATACATATATACACATATATATACACACATATATATATATACATATATACATATATATACATATACATACATACATACATATATATATACATATATATATATAAAAAAATAAACCCATAATCGGTGGGACCTGCCGTTTCGTGCCTTCCGGTATTTACCCCTGCCATTGTACTCAACGCCGGTATTTTAAAGTCTCTTAAGTTCGCTAGAAACACAACAAAACATGACCTGAACTTCAACAGTTATACATATAAAGCAAGGCTTTATATGTATAACTGAAGTTCAGGTCATGTTTTGTTATAGTTGTTATAGTTTTGTTATTTGGTATAGCTTTACATTTTATGCCAACAACTGACCTGTAATATACATGGAATGGTGCGAAGCAATGAAGACACGACTGCTCAGTTCGTCATCCAAGTTGCGTCTGAGGACGCGGGGGGAAGTGCTCCCATCTGACGACAACCCGGTACGCAAACCTAAGTGTCAACAATTCCACCTGGGTGCTGCTTACATTTTAAGTTCCTCTCAACACAAATTATGAGGAATAAATGAATGTACTGGTCTCTTACATTTATAAAAATCGTTTCAAGCCCTTAAATTCTGAGGAAATTACCTTCTGCTAATATAAATAAAATAATCAGTTTTGAGAGTAGGCTACCACACATGCTACAGGCAGTGGGCCTGTGAAGGGATTGTTGGATGTGCCAAAGTCCTTGAAGGACACAGTAGCCTGGACAGCTGTAACAAAAAGTATATATTTATGATAGCAGGGCATTCTTAGGAATAAAACATGACTGCACTGTTAAAGTATAAACACTACCAACCTTCACTTCTGTAATGTGAATGAAGAGGCTTCAAAGAGAGTTGTGTGCCAACATGGTGTCTCTGAGGTGGCTCAGTATTGCAGCCAATATCCCAACCCGGTCTCACGAAAATACGTGACACTGTCACGTTATTTTAATCTATTGTTCGTGATCAGGGACACGTATTTTCAAAATGTTCGTGTCAAAAAGCACAATTTTCAATGTCCCTGAAGGAGCTCCGTACAGAACATTGATTGTTATATTGTATATTGAAATTGTCTGCGATAACTAACAATATGACAGCTTTTGGCCACCCGTTTCTACTTTCGCCTTTGATTCTGAGAAATTGTAACAATTCACGGATATATTAAATGCAGGTGAGCGCTGCTCTGTAGGCATACCGCGAAAGAAACAAGGTAGAATAGTATGTCTTGATGTTTATTGTACCTAGCCATCTATTTTCTTGTTCTTGGCTATGTAAATGAAAGTCTGCGTCGATGCCTCGCAAGTCCAGTGTCCGAGCGGACGTTGCCATGACATCTAGAAATCATACCGTATTTAATGGGACACGACAAACACTTCCAATTAAGATACATGAGTTTGAAAATTGTGCTTTTTGACACGAAAATTTGAAAATTGTGCTTTTTGACACAAGATCACGAACAAGATTAAGATTAAAATAACGTGACAGTGTCACGTATTTAGACCGGGTGGAATATCCCTTGTAGCAGGTAACTCCGATGATGCATGATGCTCTGAGGCCTATCGAAAAAAAGAGATGTCAACCTTATCCTGCATGTATAGCTCTGTGTCGTTTAAATATCAAGCATAACTATAATATACAAATTATATTCACTGTGTATATAAAATTACTATTAACATTAAAAGGAATCATTCTCCCTGTACCTTTGATACCTCCCTTCCTCTCTCTGGATGGAAGCTTTGTTGGTATTTGAATTGCCATTGTAGCCACAAAATCTGATACTCAGGCCATGTCTATCGAATGACTTCTTTGTTATGTTGATTCCGTTAACTGTCTTGCAGTCTCAACGATGGTCACTCCAACTCCCCAATGTCACCTTTGCATTAACTACCCACAATGCAAGCGTTTCCCTATAAAAATCTTGTCTCACTGAATGTATAGGACGCAGGTAGCTTTGCAGCCTGTGCTTTCATTTACATTTAGGGCATTTAGCAGACGCTTTTATCTAAAGCGACTTACATCAGTTAATACACACATTGACACATCGACGGCAGAGTCAACCATGCAAGGCGACAGCCAGCTCGTCAGGAGCAGTTAGGGTTAAGCGTCTTGCTCAGGGACACATCAACACTCAGCTAGGAGGAGTTGGGGATCGAACTAGCAACCTTTCGGTTACAAGACTACTGCTCTGCCTCCTGAGCTAAGCCAACCTTTCCCTAACCTTTCATCGTTTCCAATGGAAAAACTAACACCACAACACGCAGAAGTTCATGCTAATCTACTAAAGAAACAGACAGCTAATTATTTGTATACTTACATGTCCCTCGTCCTCAGGTATTCCACGGAAAGTTGGAAGGGACCCCTCGTTGAGATAAAGTTTCACAGCTAATCCTTCCATGTACTGACCGAAGTTGGAGAAACAGTCAGTCGTAAAGTGGTTAGCACAGACCGACAGGTTTTTGCCAAGTGTAGCCGGGACTTTGCCTTCAAAAATGAAATCAATCCACATCGCTCTTTCGCCCTCTGGGACACGATGGAGGGATTTGTGAACATCCATACAGCCAACAACAGAACACCTCTTATGAATCCTCGACATGATGAATTCCAAACATGCAACACAATAGGCCGTAACTTACTAATACTCTTATTGAAAGGGGGTGGGGAAGTGGGAGGTCATATTCAAATTAGCGCCCCTTCCTACGTAGAAAGGGGCGCTGAAACGAACTCGCTCATTTGGTAGCTTGAGGCGGGCTGCTTCCAGAAATCCGTATCTTACTCAAAAAATTCTGTGCAGACTTTTTCAAAGTTTGTATGCGTGTGGGAGCACCATATACCCACAACAACACTCCAAATCCCAGGAAAAATGCTGTTTTCACAATATGTCCCCTGTAACACATGCTTTATGATTATTACGTTATTGATACATATTTCTACAAACATTGAATGACCTTTTTTTACGTCCTTAGGTTCAAGTAATATGTTTAAATATGAAGGCATTTGGAATCATATTTATAGGTAAGTCTTGTAACAAAGAATATATTTTCACATTGATAGTTTGCTTTAAAAAGAATAATCTAAAACAAACATACATTTACCAAACCATGGCAGTTTTAGGACTAACAAATGCTACAGCAGAGGGTCCCACGACAACTAAGGTAGGGCCGACCTCTGGAACTGAAAGACCAACAACGACAACTGAGGAAATCAAGACTATTACAATGGGAACCCCCATCACCCCAATACCATCAAAAATAACCAAACCCGAAACTACAAGAACCACAAAAACTAAAGGACTCACAACAACACTTGCTGCACCAAAACTGTGTACGACGTGTATGTGTAAATGTGCAAAACTGTGTAAAACTGTAGGACCAACAAACACAACTGCAGGACCCACCAATACTACTGCAGGACCAACGACTAATACTGCAGGACCAACAATGGGTCCTGCAGGCCTAACAATGACAACGGCATTACCAACAATTACTACCGTGTGGAACCAAAACAACAAATAAAAGATCAACAACTTTTAGAGCAAGACATTCATGTAATACTGTGGGAGCAATAATGACAACTGAAAGACCTGCAATAACAACTGTAAGACCAACAACTACTGAGGGACATACAACTACTACAGCAGGACCCTCAACAACAGCTGCTGTACCAACATCAACAAGTGCTGCACCAACAATAATGGGACAAAAAAGAGCTACAACTGCAGGATCAACAACAACTAAAAGACCAACAATGCCAACTGCTAAAATAACAACCCCATCAGCAGGACCAACTGCTGCAGGGCCAAAAACAACAAATGCAGGAGCAATAACAACGACAGGACCAACAACACCAATTATTGAACCATCAAGAACAATTGCAGGAACAAAAGCTACAATTGCAGTACTCACAACAACTGCAGAACCAACAACAAAAGAAGGACCCAGCACTGCTACGGCAGGACCATTAACTAATACCGGGGGATCCACAACAACTGAAGGACTCACAACAAAAACTGCAGAACCAACAGCGTCAACTTCTGAACCCACAACTACAATTGCTGGAACAAGAGCTACAACTGCAGGAACATCAACGAGAACTGATGAACCAAAAGCAATTGCAGGACCTGCCACTAATACTGCGGGACTCACAACAGCAGATGCAGTACGACCAACGCCAACTGTGGAACCAACAACAACAACTGCTGGAACAAGAGCTACAACTGCAGGACTCTCAACGGCAACTGCAGAACCAACAACAACAGAAGGACCCAGCACTGCTACTGCGGGACAATTAACTAATACGGGGGGACCCACAACAACTGAAGGACTCACAACAAAAACTGCAGGACCAACAACGACAACTTCTGAACCAACAACAACAATTAATGGAACAAGAGCTACAACTGCAGGAACATCAACGAGAACTGATGAACCAAAAGCCATTGCAGGACCTGCCACTACTACTGCGGGACTCACAACAGCAGATGCAGTACGACCAACGCCAACTGTGGAACCAAGAACAACAACTGCTGGAACAAGAGCAACAACTACAGGACTCTCAACGCCAACTGCAGAACCAGCAACAACAGAAGGACCCAGCACTGCTACTGCGGGACAATTAACTAATACTAGGGGACCCACAACAACTGAAGGACTCACAACAAAAACTGCAGGACTAACAACGACAACTTCTGAACCAACAACAACAATTAATGGAACAAGAGCTACAACTGCAGGAACATCAACAACTGCAATACCAAAAATGAAAACTGTTGAACGAAAAACAATTGCAGGACCTGCCACTACTACTGCGGGACTAACAACAGCAGATGCAGTACGACCAACGCCAACTGTGGAAACAACAAAAACAAATGCAGGACTCACAGCAAAAACTGCAGAACCAATAGCGCCAACTGCAGAACCAGCAACAAAAGAAGGACCTATCAATGCTGGTGCAGGACTATTAACTACTACTGCGGTACCCACAACAGCAATTGCAGTACCAATTACGCCAACTGTTGAACAAACAACAACAACTGCTGGAATAAGGGCTACAATGGCAGGACCCGCGACAAAAACTGCAGGACCAATAACGACAACTTCTGAACCAATAACCTCAATTGCTGTAACAAGTGCTACAACCGCAGGAAGCTCAACAACTGCAGGACCAACGACAACTGTTGGACCAAAAATCATTGCAGGACCTACCACTTCTACTGCAAGACTATTAAGTAAAAGTGTGGGACCCAAAACAACAGCAGCACCTACAACACCAACTGCAGGACGAACAACAAAAGGAGGACATACCACTTCTACTGCAGGACCATTAACTACTACGGGGGGAACCACAGCAACTGAAAGGCTCAAAACAAAAACTGTAGAACCAACAATGACAACTTCTGAACAAACATCTACAATGGCTGGAACAAGAGCTACAACTGCAGGACCAACAACGCCAACTGCTATAATGACAACCCCATCCGCAGGACCAACTGCTGCAGGGCCAAAAACCACAAATGCAGGAGCAATAACAATAGCAGGACCAACAACACCAATAATTGAACCATCAAGAACAATTGCAGGAACAAAAGCTACAACTGCAGTACTCACAACAACTGCAGCACCAATACCAACACCAACAACTGCAGAACCAACAACAAAAGAAGGACCCAGCACTGCTACAGCAGGACCATTAACTAATAACAGGGGATCCACAACAACTGAAGGACTCACAACAAAAACTGAAGGACCATCCATGCTAACTTCTGAACGCACAACTACATTTGCTGGAACAAGAGCTACAACTGCAGGAACATCAACAACTGCAATACCAAACATGAGAAACTGTTGAACCAAAAACAATTGCAAGACCTGCCACTATTACTGCGGGACTTCACAACAGCAGATGCAGTACGATCCCATGCCAACTGTGGAACCAAAAACAACAAATGCAGGACTCACAACAAAAACTGCAAGAACCAATAGCGCCAACTGCAGAACCAGCCAACAAAAGAAGGACCTATCAATGCTGGTGCAGGACTATTAACTACTACTGCGGTACCCACAACATCAATTGCAGTACCAATTCCACCAACTGTTGAACAAACAACATCAACTGCTGGAACAAGAGCTACAACTGCAGGACCTGCAACAAAAACTGCAGGACCAATAATGACAACTTCTGAAAAAATAACAACAATTAATAGAACAAGAGCTACAACTGCAGGAAAATCAACAACTGCAAAACCAACAATGACAACTGTTGAACCAAAAACAACACACAGCTGGAACAAGAGCGTCAACTGCAGAACTCTCATTAAAAACTGCAGGACAAGAAACACTGACTGTAGAACCAGCAACAAAAGAAGGACATATCAATGCTACTGCAGGACTATCAACTACTTCTGGGGTACCCAAAACAGTAACTGCAGTACCAACAACGCCAGCTGCAGAACCAACAAAGACAATTGCTGGAACAAGAGCTGCAAATGCAGGACTCACAGCAAAAACTGCAGAACCAATCGCGCCAACTGCAGAACCAGCAACAAAAGAAGGACCTATCAATGCTGGTGCAGGACTATTAACTACTACTGCAGGTACCCACAAAAGCATTTGCAGTACCAATTACGCCAACAGTTGAACAAACAACAACTGCTGGAACAAGAGCTATAACTGCAGGACCCGGAACAAAAACTGCAGGACAAATAACGACAACTTCTGAACCAATAACCTCAATTGCTGTAACAAGTGCTACAACCACAGGAACCTCAACAACTGCAGGACCAACGACAACTGTTGCACCAAAAATAATTGCAGGACCTACCACTTCTACTGCAAGACTATTAAGTGAAAGTGCGGGACCCACAACAACAACTGCAGCACCTACAACACAAACTGCACGACCAACAACAAAAGAAGGACATAACACTTCTATTGCAGGACCATTAACTACTACGGGGGGAACCAAAGCAACTAAAAGTCTCACAACAAAAACTGTAGGACCAACAATGACAACTTCTGAACAAACAACTATAATGGCTGGAACAAGAGCTACAACTGCAGGATCAACAACAACTACAGGACCAACAACGCCAACTGCTATAATAAAAAACCCATCCGCAGGACCAAGTGCTGCAGGGCCAAAACCACAAATGCAGGAGCAATAACAATAGCAGGACCAACAACACCAATTATTGAACCATCAAGAACAATTGCAGGAACAAAAGGTACAACTGCAGTATTCACAACAACTGCAGCACCATACACACACACCAACACTGCAGAACCACAACAACGAAGGACCCAGCACTACTACAGCAGAACCATTAACTAATAACAGGGGATCCACAACAACTGAAGGACTCACAACAAAAACTGAAGGACCAACCATGTCAACTTCTGAACGCACAACTACAATTGCTGGAACAATAGCTACAACTGCAGGAACATCAACAACTGCAATACCAAACATGAGAACTGTTGAACCAAAAACAATTGCAAGACCTGCCACTATTACTGCGGGACTCACAACAGCAGATGCAATCCGACCCATGCCAACTGTGGAACCAAAAACAACAAATGCAGGACTCACAGCAAAAACTGCAGAACCAATAGTGCCAACTGCAGAACCAGCAACAAAAGAAGGACCTATCAATGCTGGTGCAGGACTATTAACTACTAGGCCTACTGCGGTACCCACAACATCAATTGCAGTACCAATTACACCAACTGTTGAACAAACAACAACAACTGCTGGAACAAGAGCTTCAACTGCAGGACCCGCAACAAAAACTGCAGGACCAATAACGACAACTTCTGAAACAATAAAAACAAATAATAGAACAAGAGCTACAACTGCAGGAACATCAACAACTGCAAAACCAACAATGACAACTGTTGAACCAAAAACAACAACTGCTGGAACAAGAGCGTCAACTGCAGAACTCTCATTAAAAACTGCAGTACAAGAAACACTGACTGTAGAACCAGCAACAAAAGAAGGACACATGAATGCTACTGCAGGACTATTAACTACGTCTGGGGTACCCACAACAGTAACTGCAGTACCAACAACGCCAGCTGCAGAACCAACAAAGACAATTGCTGGAACAAGAGCTGCAAATGCAGGACTCACAGCAAAAACTGCAGAACCAATCGCGCCAACTGCAGAACCAGCAACAAAAGAAGGACCTATCAATGCTGGTGCAGGACTTTTAACTACTACTGCGTTACCCACAACAGCATTTGCAGTACCAATTACGCCAACTGTTGAACAAACAACAACTGCTGGAACAAGAGCTATAACTGCAGGACCCGGAACAAAAACTGCAGGACAAATAACGACAACTTCTGAACCAATTAACCTTCAATTGCTGTAACAAGTGCTACAACCGCAGGAACCTCAACAACTGCAGGACCAACGACAACTGTTGAACCAAGAATAATTGCAGGACCTACCACTTCTACTGCAAGACTGTTAAATAAAAGTGTGGGACCCACAACAACTGCAGCCCCGACAACACCAACTGCAGGACGAACAACAACTACTACGGGGGGAACCACAGCAACTAAAAGGCTCAAAACAAAAACTGTAGAACCAACAATGATAACTTCTGAACAAACATCTACAATGGCTGGAACAAATGTTACAACTGCAGGATTCTACAACAACTACAGGACAACACGCACAACTGCTATAGACTATAATAAAAACCCCATCCGCAGGACCAACTGCTGCAGGGCCAAAACCACAAATGCAGGAGCAATAACAATAGCAGCAGGACCAACAACACCAATTATTGAACCATCAAGAACAATTGCATGGAACAAAAGCTACAACTGCAGTACTCACAACAACTGCAGCACCAATACCAACACCAACAACTGCAGACGCCAACAAAAAAAGAAGGACCGCAGCACTAGCTACAGTGCAGGACCATTAAACTAATAACATGGGGATGCCACACACAACTGTAAGGACAACACAGACAACAAAGAGGACCATCCATGCTACCTTCTGAACCGCACCGTACTACATTAAGATAGCGAAACAAGAGCTACAAACTGCAGGAACATCAACAACGCAATCCAAATCATGAGAACCTGTTGAACCAAAACAATTGCCACAACTGCCACTTATTATATCTGCGGGACTCACAAACTAGCATTATGACGTACGAACCACATGCCAAATCGCGCGAACCAAAAACAACAAACGTGCACGGACTCACAGCCAAAAAACTGCAGAACCGACTAGCGCCACTAGCAGAAACCAGCAACTCAAACGCAAGGACCTATCAAATGCTGAGTGCGGGACTTATTAACTACTACTCTAAATGGCGGTAACCACAACATCAATTGCAGTACACAATCCACAACTGTTGAACCAACACAACAACTGCTGAACAAGAGCTACAACTGCAAGACCTGCACAAAACTTGCAGAACAGCATAATGAAACTTCTCGAAAAATAACAACAATCTATCAGAACAAGAGCTACACTGCAAATCAACATCTGCAAACCAACAATTGACGAACTGTTGCAACCAAAAACAACCAATGCTGGAACAAAGAAGCGTCAACTGCAGAACTCTGCATTAAAAAAAATGCAGGACAAGAAACACAGAACTGTAGAACCACACAAAAGAAGGACATATCAATGCTATGCTAGGAGATCACTACTACTCCTG
>OLKM01003726.1:21156-26156 GCA_900291075.1 Melanogrammus aeglefinus | reverse complement strand
AAACGTGTCTCCCTTCTCCAGCCTCTCTCAAACCATCTCTCTCTCTCTCTCTCTCTCTCTCTCTCTCTCTCTCTCTCTCTCTCTCTCTCTCTCTCTCTCTCTCTCTCTCTCTCTCTCTCTCTCTCTCTCTCTCTCTCTCTCTCTCTCTCTCCTCTCTCTCTTCTGTCTCCTCTCTCTCTCTGTCCCTCTCTCTCTCTGTCTCTCTCTCTCTCTCTCTCTCTCTCTCTCTCTCTCTGCTCTCTCTTGTCCCTCCTCTCTGCTGTCTCTCTGTCTGTCCTGCCTGCCTGCCTGCCTCTCTCGCTCTCTCTCTCGTTGACCTGAACACTGGGGTCTTTGTGAGGCCGTCTGAAAAATTTGGCAGACATCTCTGATGCTCTGACATTGCAGGTCTTTAGACCATGTGACCTGTCTCTGACATCACAGGTCTTGAGACCTGTGTGTGTGTGTGTGTGTGTGTGTGTGTGTGTGTGTGTGTGTGTGTGTGTGTGTGTGTGTGTGTGATTGCTTGTGTGTACAACAAGGACCTATGTATGCCACTAACACAGGCTTAAAATGAAGAAACACACATTTTTTTATGTGTAACCCGGTCTCAAACATAATAGCGCCACACACACACACACACACACACACACACACACACACACACACACACACACACACGCACACACACACACACACACACACACACTCGGGTCCCACTCTGGTCCTTCGAGGTGACCCCGGGACCTGCCATGGCCAGAGGCCTTCTGGGTCGACCTGATTTATGTGGTCCTGAGGATGACCCCGGAACGAACCACTTTCTGTCCCATAAGATTGGACCGTTCAGAACATCTTATGTTTCATATATCATTTATTATTCAATATATTAAATCGTGCCCTTATTGTTGACACAGAGGTGTCCCTGAGACACCCAGAGCTGAGTGAGAGAGGAGAGGAGAGGAGAGGAGGAAGGGAGAGGAGAGAAAAGGAGAAGAGAGTATCTGTTGCACCCCTAATTGTCGTGTTATTGTCTTGTCTTTTATATCCATTGAACCCTCCCTCTGTAACTGCTTTATGATGCCCATCACAAGGGGGGGGGGAGGAATGCAGGAATGTACTGAGAGAGAGAAACACATCAACCGATGAGAGCATGTCTGCAGTGTTATCATCACACACACACACACACACACACACACACACACACACACACACACACACACACACACACACACACACACACACACACACACACACACACACACACACACAGCATCACTCATCCCCCTGCTACCCCCACACACAACATTTTGTTACGTGTGTGTGGTTTCTCCTCCTCATAGTACTCAGAGTACTACAGTGTCATAATACTGGGTGATACTACAGTGTAGTAGTACTAGGTGATACAACATTGTAGTAATACTAGGTGACACTATATTGTAGTAATACTAGGTGATACTACATTGTAGTAATATTAGGTGATACTACAGTGTAGTAATACTAGGTTATACTACAGTATAGTAGTACTAGGAGTTTTGTAAACAGAGGGCAGTATGAGTAGGAATGTAAGTATGTCACTGGGGAACTGCAGACAGGCAGACAGGCAGACAGGCAGACAGACAGACAGACAGCAACATGCAAACACAACAAGGCACAAACACACACATATAGAACCACACACACACACACACACACACACACACACACACACACACACACACACACACACACACACACACACACACACACACACACACACACACACACACACACACACACACACACACACACACACACACACACACACACACACACACACACACACACACACACACACACACACACACACACACACACACACACAGTATGTTATCCTCAGAGGGAGGACACATTGAGACAACGGAAGAACAAACAATGACAACCAAAAACCGGACACATTACCCCTAAAGTGACCTCCAACATGAATGACCTCTGACCTCCAACATGAGCGACCTCTGACCTCCAACATGACTGACCTCTGAACTCCAACACATTCATGTATTCATGGAAAATCTGATCTCTCTGCATACCTATGCAGTGGAAAGGTTTTTTGCCAAGATGAACACACACAAACCTCTAACACACACACACACACGCAAACCTCAAACACACACACAGACACACACACACACACACACACACACACACACACACACACACACACACACACACACACACACACACACACACACACACACACACACACACACACACACACACCACACACACCTCAGACATGCCCAGCCCTGAGGCTCTCGTCAGAGAGAGTAATGAAGAATCCTGAGACAGATAATTACATTGAAAGAATGAGGCAACCAGTTGAAGAGGTAAGAAGTTAACATTTTAAAGAGATTTCATGACTACTGTATAGACCCCTCTATCCCTCTCTCTCTCTCTCTCTCTCTCTCCATGCCCCAGTGACAGAGTTTTTACTGACTTTGAAGTCATCCAATTCAATGCCATAAACACGCTCACACATCACAGACACAAGCATGCACACCCTCACACAAATACACACACACACTCATACAAAAAAAGTGCTTGTGCATTTGTGTGAAAAATACACAGTTTTAAAATCTTTTATCTTAACTAAAAACAAGAGGGGGAACTCCAACAGTTTAGTGATTGGTAGATCTACTTATTCAAACTCCTTTTAGGTCAGCTTCAGACATCCTGTCTCTAACGTGTCTCTTCCTGTTAGAGAGGAGCTGACTGGTGATGAAGAAACAAGCATTAGAAAACACAAACCTATGGATCTACACTACCCGGTTGTCAGGGACACAGAACTACATCCATGGACTACAACTGTGGCCGGCATGACAACCCCAGGGGTTGCTATGGATACAACCAATAGCATGTCTCCCCTGCCAAACACACACACACACACACACACACACACACACACACACACACACACACACACACACACACACACACACACACACACCCGTGTGCACTGTGTGAGGGGGCTCACACCACCGTGTACCACTGTGTGAGGGGCCGTAGGGTTTAACAGCTAATACCCTTCAGATTAACCACCCCCGGTTCAGCCGCTCTCTCTCCCTCTGGCTCAATGTCTCTCGCCCAGCCTCTCCCTCTCTTACCAAAACACACAGAAAACACTCGACAACACATAAAGCTTAACCTCCCCCGATCCCACTGTGTGTGTGTGTGTGTGTGTGTGTGTGTGTGTGTGTGTGTGTGTGTGTGTGTGTGTGTGTGTGTGTGTGTGTGTGTGTGTCTGTCTAAGTGAACAACACTAACATCATTACACCCTCTGAGATGGACATTTAACATGTATTATCTCTCCTCCTCCTTCTCCGCCTCCTCCTCCTCCTCTGCTCCTAACATCTCTTCATCTCTCATTTTTATTTAATTCCACTTGAGCTTTTCGTAATTAGCCTATATAATTTATTCTCTCTCTCTCTCTCTCTCTCTCTCTCTCTCTCTCTCTCTCTCTCTCTCTCTCTCTCTCTCTCTCTCTCTCTCTCTCTCTCTCTCTCTCTCTCTCTCTCTCTCTCTCTCTCTCTCTCTCTCTCTCTCTCTCTCTCTCTCTCTCTCTCCTCACATCAAACGATCTCCGGCTCGCTGACCCGGCGCTCCGGCCCTTTAATTAGACACGGCTAATAGCGTGCACTAGCCGTCCGCTGATAGCATCTCTGTGATAGCGCTAGCTGGGGCCCCTCGGCCTCTGAAGGGCCTTTAAAGTGCTACCTGAGGTCAAAACGGCTGCTTAGCGAAACCCAGCGCTATAAAAGAGCGAAGCCGGCGATCATAGCCGCCAATTAAAAGGCAGCTCGCTGCTGAGCGTGTGGAGAGTCTGCTTATTGATGTGGAGGCCCAATGAATGTTTAAGATGTGAGATAACAAGCTAATCCCTGGCTAATTTATACAACGTGCGGCGCTAGGTCTGCCTTTAGAGCGCTAACCGATCGTTAGAGAGAAGTACTCCCGGCCAAGCTAATCAATGTTAGCATAAAGTAGCTTGGATGCTAATCAGGGGATTCCTTAGAGATGGGTCGTCCTTGGTATTTCGAAAATGTACATGCATTTTCTCTATTATTTGATACAGAGGAAACACAAACTTATCAAGCCGGAATAACAGATATAGGATGGGAAAGATTACAAATCCCAGCCAGCCTCAGACAGAAAGCAGCGAGCGCCAAGTGATTATTGGAGACGTGTGAGAGGTGAGATCAGGAGGATCCAGACTCTTGTTAGTGCCCGGCCGCAGTGGAGATGATTTAGCGCTCGTTGGGGAAGATCACTCCAGGCTAAATGTCTTAAGGTGCATTTAGGTGGAGAGGATTCAGATTGGCTAATGAACAGGGTGTGTTAGTTGGTGTGTTGGCGTGTGTGTGCGTATTTGTGTGTGTGTCGGGGAAATCACACATATGCCTGATTTGTGTTTATGACAGAACCTATATACATGTGTCTGTGTTTCTGTGAGTATGTGTCTGAGCTACATGCGTAATGGAGATTCATTTTAAGCAGCATAATCCTGGGGCAGCCTGGGGTTGGACACGTGAGAGGGAGGGATGTCTGCCTTGTAGGGACCTGGCTAACACTCTGGCTAACACTGTGGCTAACACTCTGAATAACACTGTTGCTAAAACTCTGAATAAAACTGTGGCTAACACTCTGGCTAACACTGTGGCTAACATTCTGGCAAGCACTGTGGCTAACACTGACTAACAATGTGGCTAACACTCTGGTTAACACTCTGGTTAACACTCTGGCTAACACTGTGGCTACCACTCTGGCTAACACTGTGGCTAACCCCTGACCCTACCTGATGGCTTACCACTTGGTTACACCTCCTGGTACCACTGTGGCTACCCATCTGGCTAAACTTGTGGCTAACAACTCTGGCCTAAACAGCTGTGGCTACCATTCTGGCTAACAATGTGGCTAACACTCTGGCTAACATTGTGGCTAACACTCACCAGTTGTTGACCTGTAGGATGGTGAGGCCCGTGTCGCTG
>OLKM01003726.1:0-5000 GCA_900291075.1 Melanogrammus aeglefinus | reverse complement strand
CCGTTCGGGGCGCATTCCCCGCTCGGAGCGGAGCGCGGAATTGAAAACGACAGAAAGAGATTTAGTCTCTATGATCCTGGGGGCTGGAGCGCGGCCCCCCCACCTGGAGGGAAGGAGCAGGGAGCCACAAAGGAGCATGTAGGGGGAGGAGGGGGAGGAGGGGGAGGTAAATAAAGGGAGACGGCGGGAGAGGCACAAACACGCTCACAAAGCGCCCTGCTCTTCATAACAAAGGTGTCATGGCGTCTTACAGCCACCTGTAGACCCCCGATAAGACTCTATTAGGGCCCCCACCTCAGGGGCCCCGCACACACACACACACACACACACACACACACACACACACACACACACACACACACACACACACACACACACACACACACACACACACACACACACACACACACACGGGTACAAATCTCCCCACCCTACACATTGTGTACGGCTGCTGCTCCGAGCAGACCTGAGAGGGGGGGCATTGTGGCGGTGTTATGGTTGCATTATAGTTGTGGTAGGGTTGTGTTATGGTTGTGTTATTGTTGTGTTGTGTTGTGGTTGTTTTGTGCTTATCCAGATCCTGTCTGCTCCAAGAGAGACGCCCTCTATGAAGGAACCAACATCATCACAGAAGATGAGGAGTCGGAGTAAACATGATGAATCCTCTTGGAAAATTTAATGGCCTCGATAATTCACTTTTGTTGTGCATTCTCTCTCTCTCTAACCCTCTCTCTCTAACCCCCCCCCCCCCTCTCTCTCTCTCTCTCTCTCTCTCTCTCTCTCTCTCTCTCTCTCTCTCTCTCTCTCTCTCTCTCTCTCTCTCTCTCTCTCTCTCTCTCCTCTCTCTCTCTCTCTCTCTCTCTCTCTCTCTCTCTCTCTCTCTCTCCCCTCCGATCTCCTCTCTCTCTCTCTCTCTTCTCTCTCTCTCTCATCTGACCTACCCAGTGACCTATCTCCTTCTCATCCCCCCGTCTCTCTCTCTCTCTCTCTCTCTCTCTCTCTCTCTCTCTCTCTCTCTCTCTCTCTCTACCCCCCTATCTCCTTTCCCCCGCTTCCTTATTCACAACAACAGGAAGAAGTGAAAATAACAAAAAACTGCCAACGCTGACACACACAATAGGATGCTGTTATTTATTGATTACCCAGAATGCACATCTAAAGCCGGGAACTGCATCCACAGCTGTGCTACACAGATAGCTCCTGCATGCTCGCTAACACCGCAAACTATCAAGCTCCTGCTTGCTAGCTAGCGCCGGCATGCTAGCTTCAATGCCCTAGCATGCTCATGCAATGATGCATGCTAGCTAGCTCCCGCATCCTAGTGCGCCACCTGGCCCACGGCGCGGCAACAGCCAGCAACCAACTCAGCCCAGAACCTAGCTCCGAGGTAACCTAGCTCCATGAGCTAGCTTCATGGATAATGGATGCAGATGTTGGAGCTAATCCGTGTGGAGATGGCTCTCTTCCAGATGCGGAGCTTCAATAGAATAATGAGGAGCTAGCACAACCTGGGGCTAACGCCGGCCTGAAAGCATGCCTGGAGGGCTGCTGAATTATAGACACCATTAGGAGAGAGAGAGAGGGCTGCTGATCCATATCAATCACCTCGCACGCCCCACTGCCTGATCACTCTCCCTCCCTCTCTCCCCCTCTCCGCCTCCCTCGCTCTGCCTCTGATTTTACCCATCCCTTCCAATTTGAATGATTACAAACACGGCAGCACCTTATAATCCACACACAAAGAGAACGCACACACACACAATAAGACCAAACGCACACAAACACAAACACAAAAACAAGACTGCATGCACGCATGCACACACACATACACAAACGGGCACCCACACACACACACATACACGCACAAAAACGCACAGACAAAAACTGGAATGCACACACACACACACACACACACACACGCACAAAAACGCACAGACAAAAACTGGAATGCATGCAAGACACACTTACATATACACAAAAAACACACACACGCTAATACATACATAGACACACACACACACACAAAAACACAGACAAAAACAGGAATTCAGGCATGACTCACACACACACACACACACACACATACAGACACACACACAGACACACAGACAGACTCAGACACAAACTCAAACGCACGCACGCATGCAAAGACACACATACAGACACACACACACAAGCACACACACAGGCACACACAATGTAACTTATCTAAGAATGCAAACACATTGAGCTCTGAGTTTCAGTCTGTCTTCAGGAAAAACCTCAGGAAAAAAGTCTCTCTTTCTTTCTTTCTCTCTCTCTCTCTCTCTCTCTCTCTCTCTCTCTCTCTCTCTCTCTCTCTCTCTCTCTCTCTCTCTCTCTCTCTCTCTCTCTCTCTCTCTCTCTCTCTCTCTCTCTCTCTCTCTCTCTCTCTCTGTAATCTAAGACCAGATTTTCATTTGAAGCAAATGCTTTCAATCCGTTATAAAGAGCAGCTCATGTTCGGCAAAGCCTGCAATAACAAGGCAAAGGCCTCCCCTGGGACACACACACGCATACACACTCACACACACGCAAACGCACACACGCACACACACACAGACACACACACACACACACACACACACACATATGTGCACACGCGCACACACCGCATACACGCACACACAGCCACACGTATACCTACACGCGCATACATATCCACATAATTATACATTAACACATACGCACACATTTGTACACACACACACACACACGTATACCTACACGCGCATACATATCCACATAATTATACATTAACACATACGCACACATTTGTACACACACATACACACACACACACACACACACACACATATGGACAAACTCACAGACGTACACAAACCTAGCCCGGATGCGTCTAGCTCACGTCAAGCTAGCAGCACTGTTCCGTAGTCTTACATATAGAGACGTACGGTAACTATACAGCAGTTCAGAACTAAACTATCTGTTGCTGGAAGTTGGAGTTACCAGGAAGTAAAACTTGCTGTAGTTGACTGACTTGGACCAGCTGTAGTTAGGTAGCTGGAATCAGCTAGCCAGTAGTTAGCTAGTTGTGGTGAAGCTTGACTAGCTGTAGTTAGCTGGAATATATGTAGTTAGCTGGACTAGTTGTAGTTAGCTGGACTGATGAACTAGCTGTAGTTAGCTGGAAGAACTGTATCTCCCAGTGGACCAGCGGCCCCACTTCCTCTACAAAGAGCGGGTATTAACACCTCCTGACCCCACCTGACCCCCACCTCCTCCACCCCAACACCTCCTCCAAACCCACACCTCCAGAGTTCCTCCACCCCTTACCCCTCCAAGCCCAGCCTAGTCTAGCACACTTTAGCGTCATCAGGCCCCACCCATCTTGATCTAGTCTAGAGCTGGATCAATCAAGGGGGAGGTGGGGGATGAGGAGAGATGGGTGGGGGGAGGTGGGGGAGGAGGGAGGTGGGGGAGGAGAGATGGGTGGGGGAGGAGAGATGGGTGCGGTTGTGTTCATGTTTGCTGGTGAGGAATGCATGCGTGCATAGATGTGCATTCATCTGTGTAGGATGCTGCTCGTATCCTCTCCGTCGCCCCCCCCCCCCCTCTCTCTCTCTCTCTCTCTCTCTCTCTCTTCTCTCTCTCTCTCTCTCTCGTGAGCGCGAGATCGTTGTGGCTGTTCATGTTTGCTGGTGAGGGAATGCATGCGTGCATAGATGCTGCATCATCTGGTAGGATGCTGCTCTACTCTCCATCTCTCTCTCTCGTCTCTCTTCTCTCCTCTTCGTCTCTCTCTCTCTCTCTCTTCTCTCTCTCCTCTCTTCTCTCCTCTCTCTCTCTCTCCCTCTCTCTCTCTCTCTCTCTCTCTCTCTCTCTCTCTCTCTCTCTCTCTCTCTCTCTTGCTTTATGCAAGTTCAGCCACAGGAGTGCCAAATGTCATCCAAGATTTGTGTGTGCGCTCGGAAGTATGTGTGTTTATGTGATTATGCATGGGTATGTGTGCACATTTGTATTTGTGTATGTGTGTGTGTGTCCGGCGCGTGTGTGTGTTTATGCGTGTGTGTGTGTGTGTGTGTGTGTTTGTGTGTGTGTGTGTGTGTGTGTGTGTGTGTGTGTGTGTGTGTGTGTGTGTGTGTGTGTGTGTGTGTGTGTGTGTGTGTGTGTGTGTGTGTGTGTGTGTGTGTGTGTGTGTGTGTGTGGTAATTAGAGAGCAGGGCAGTAGCTGAAAGAACCTAGGGGCAGTTAGGATGCCTGGGGCAAAGCAGGGGAAGGAATATCTTACCACTCTCACACACACACACACCCACACACACACACACACACCGCACACACACACCACACACAACACGACACACACACACACACACACACACACACACACACACACACACACACACACACACACACACACACACACACACACACACACACACACACACACACACACACACACACACCCCCCCACACACACACACACACACACACACACACACACACACACACACACACACACACACACACACACACACACACACACACACACACACACACACACACACACTGTCAACAAGCACTAATGTAAACTTGGTTCTCCCTCAATGCCATATTGTCTGCTCCTTCACCCTACAAATGATTACATTCATTCCATTTTATAGCATTTTTATTCTATTTCATTCTCATTAAAACATTAGCCTACTTCATTTATTCCTTTCTGTTCTCCAATCTACCCCTCTTTTATGTCTGCCTGTCTCTCTCTTTCTCTCTCCCCCTCCCTCTCTCTCCCTCTCCCTCTCTCTCTCTCTGCTCTCCATCTCTCTGTCTCTCTCCCCCTCCCTCCATCTCTCTCTCTCAGTCTCTCCCCCCTAACTCTCTCCTCCCTCTCTCCCACCTTCTCTCTCTCTCTCTCTCTCTCTCTCTCTCTCTCTCTCTCTCTCTCTCTCTCTCTCTCTCTCTCTCTCTCTCTCTCTCGTCTCTCTCTCTCTTCTCTTTTCACTCTCTCCTCTTCTCTCTCT
>OLKM01003725.1:25000-31317 GCA_900291075.1 Melanogrammus aeglefinus | reverse complement strand
GACAGAATGTGACAGTAAGTTTCTTAACTTCACCAGATGCCCAGTCTGGTCATGAGAGACACTGCTCACTTTATTTCGATACTTAGTTGGTGTTACTACTTGGAAACTGGATCACCACACCATCCATGCCCTGTGGGACCCACTTACGGACCAATACCTCATTTCTGCATGAAGAGTACCCACTAGCTGCACTCATTCCGAGCTCAACGCTAGGCCGCCACCTGATCAAACAGTTCACTTAACGAAGCATCCGCCTGTTGTTCAGTGACAAGTTTCCTGCTGGGAGATAGATAGGACAGAGGATCAGGTACATGCAAACCTCCCACAGTCCAATTCTTCATGGTCAACAGCAAAATCCTTGAGGTTCCGAATCTTTTGCTGCCATTGCCGTGTACACAGCCAAGCGGGTAAATACCTCAAGAATTTCCAATCTTACAATCAGCTGGTTTATTCATCAACGCGGATATATGCATTCAGGTGGAGGCCACCATCAGCCCACCCCATGATTGCCAGCTAAAATCATTACCAAGAACAACATGACTCCACTGAGTGGCAAAGCAGGACGAACCTGAGGTGGACATTCACCAGTCCACAAAGTCACAAGCCAACTAACTTTGTGCAAAGGAACAACAGAGTTTCTAAGCCCATTCCCTGCAATAGCGACAGCACCTGTGTCAGTGTCCTGAGAAAAATTCACAACAGAAGATAATATAACGAGTCCTTTGCTCCTGTATCTCGTAGAATTTACTGGCACCTTAATCCCTTACCACCAGACACGGATAGAAATCCATCCAGACAAATGCTCCAAAACCAGAAAAATTTCCATTTCCAGTTTTACCTGCCTCAAGAAACTTAATCAGAAACAACTGGAAGGTTCCTAATTGGAACACTTAGGGCAGCGTGGTTTAGGAAATATGCCTCCTCGGTTTAAATCTGCTCTTCAGCCAGGTGCAATCCGCTTTCCAGTGTCCTCGGCTCACGGCAGTAATTACAACATCAAAAGCCACCTGAAGGTGAAATGCGGTTCCGGCTTGCAGACTCCGACCACACATTTTAGCAGAGCGGCCAATGTTCTTACCCTGCACATCTGGAATACGCTTCTTCCCCAACTTTCCTTTTCCGAGCCATAATATATTTATCTGCAGATTGCTGCTTCATTAACAGTTTTCAACTCCACGCTCATCAATACGAGTGGCAACTTCCGATGGAAGACAATCTCTGACTGTTCCAATACAATGAGATCACAGAAGATCTTTAAAATGTAATGACCCTACTGCTGAACACATCTTTGAAAAGTTTAGACAACTCTCTTGCAAATTCCACGTTTGTCTGTTATCAGCCTTTTTCCCAGACCTGAAGCGTTGCCTATAAGCATCTGCACCAACTCGTATGCTCCGAGAAACTGCATCTCTTACAGTTGGAATAGGTCTGACACTCCACTGCTACTAAGAGCGGAATAAGCTTCCTGGCTTCTCTCGGTGAACACTGATTGTAACATAACAAACCCGCTACACCCGGTCAGTTTCAGGCCAACCTCTCATATCGGCTACCACGTTCAAAAAAGGATAAAAAACGTGTCTGATCTTTCTCGTCAACTTTGGTATAAGACGCAAATTACGAACCCATCAAAACCCTTTTAAACTGTGCTGTAAACGGGTTTCTTCAGACGATCCTGAGCGTTCACCATACACATCATTCCTGCTTTAATAAGGTCTAATCGGTACTGTTGCAACCACCCCATTTTTTCCTTTTCACAAAGATGTTTTGTATGTTCTTTCTCCATCTCCGCATTTACTTATCACTTCCCAAAGACTGTCGTAGATGTTCTTTCTCCATCTCGCATTTAATTTATTCCTTTCTTTCAAAAGGACTGTTTTAGATTTCTATCTCCATCTCCGCATTTAACTTATCCTTTTCAAAGACTGTCGTAGATGTTCTTTCTCCATCTCTGCATTTAATGTCAAACAGCAACAGCTCCCTTCTGCCTGCTCAAATGTTAGACCTACAGGAGAGAAACAGACTCAACCGGCAGCATTACTTTGCACTGTGGCCTGGCAACACACACACTCTCAATAAAGCAGCCTCAATGGCCTTTAATTCTCCTCTTTAAACTTTTTATCCCCAATGTCACATACCATAATGCTCCACGAGCTTCAAAAGTTGGTCTTTTGTGCAACTATTTCAAAATTGCCTCAGTGAGAGACTGAACAAAACTAACTGACAGAAGCAGACAAGACGTGTTTGATTATTGATGCAAATAGAATTGGAATTTCCCACTAACTGCTATCCCAAACTAAATAATCCCGAAACCCTAGTGTTCAGGCAGCTTGCGTGGTATTTATGTCACTGTAAACCAGCCGGGTTTGAAAAGGCGACCTGCAAGCAGACAACCCCACGATCCTTCGGACGTGCTCCCGAGGACAATTGTCCGAAAAGCAATTGACACTAACCACGTTGCCACAGCACTACCAAAAACGATTAAACCAATGAAAACAAAAATAATTCACGCAAACCCAAAGGAAACGCAAACTGAAGGCTAACGAGGGAAGTTCAAAATTCCTACATGTGCTCACTGGACAATCAACTGTTTAGCCGTGGTTCTCAACTATTTCGGTCATCCCCCACTTTGGACAGGGGGGATTTTCAAGCCCACCTGCCCCCCCTCGCCCAACACACAAGGCTAATGAATATGCAAGCTTAACATTTTCAAAGTATTGAAGTAACATCATGTTGTATCTAAATTCTAACTCAATAACGTCAAATAACAGCATGGTCAATATAGATATTACAATGCAGTTCTGATCGAACATCTCAATCGAAAAAATAGAATATGTGTATCCGCCTATTATCTACATTTAAAACTTGGATAGAGATGGCATCAGCACAGCAGCTTGCAGTAGTGGTCGTACTTTTGTGCACACCAAACTGACCGCTGTCACGGAAAGTGGATTTTTTGCCTGATTCACGTCTTTGTTATTACTCTGCAAGTAGCACTTATCAACCACACGTGTCCGGTGCTAAGCGCAACGTCAACGGGCGGACTATTTCTCTGCGGATCAACACTACGATAGTAATTTTTGAAAGAAATTACCCATTCCCGGGTTTTTGTGAAGATATTGTCTTCATTTTGGCAAGGAGCCGTGTAAGTAAGGATAATGTATTGTTCGAGGTTGTTATGGAGAAATTGAACCCCTTCAGGTGTATGGAACCCCGACGCCGAGCGAAGGTTCCATACAACCTGGAGGGGTTTTATTTCTCCATAACAACCGACTAACTATACATTATCCCGCTTTACTACACGGCTTTACGAGTGAAATAATAAACAATAGATAATAACCCACATGATTCAGCAGCGACAAGGATTCGTCGGTAAAGAAAGTAGCCGGTAAAGAGCGCTGTCCCTAGCAACGGTCTGTATACATGACGCCGGTCCGTTATACAGAAATAACAGACCGCAGAACGCACGCTGGACCAATCAGAGAGCAGCATTCATAGAGCCCGTGAATATAAGTGGATATGTATAGACAGTTTTTAGCGTTTCCGCTCTACATCCTGAACTTCGTCTGTCGTGATGCAATCCACTTCCCTTTCTGGCGGCTGGGACCATCTGTGCTGGCCTAGTTAACCTGAAGAGTCCACTTATCAGAGTGCCTTGTGAGTTTTAGAATCTTGCCTTAATGTCCCACAGCCACACACCCAGCATGTTGTTCATAAATACAGATAAACACAATAAGTACTGCATGCGTTGTTATTTTTTTTAAATATTATATATGAATATTTTTATAGTGATGTAATGTGTGGGCTTTGTAATTTTACTTTTTAAATACCTGTTAGAATTAAACAATGTGATCTTCCTGTTGAAGCATTTCTTTAGTTTTCCTTCAAAAACAATGAAATTAATCCAGTGTTTATTTATCTACAGTATGAGCTTGCTATGAATGATAAACTGTTAACAGAAATTGTAACCCCTCTAAAGGACATAAGGCCTATCATTCATATTGTAGTTCGTGTAATTAATGAAATAAATTACATCAAACTTATATTTAACTCAAACAGTACCAGCACCATTGATATATTGCACAGCACAAAGAGATCATGTAAATTGTGCATTTATGTAAATAATGTACATCTGTTGGCTTCCTGTGGGCATCACCTTAATAAGCAGTTTATATGAATTGTTAAATTCTGCGATATTACTGCAGAACTGTAACCTTTCCCTCGACAAAATCACAATTTTTGCCATCAATTTTTAACGCCATCTCCAGTCAAAGTGGTAGAACCGTGATCCCAGGCTAGCATCAAATCACTGTGTTTTTCTCCGCGCAGACGCTGCGCCAACCACTTAAGGCGGAAATGAAATGCATTTTTGTAGCGTATGGCGGCGCCCGTGGTTTCGCGCGTAAAACTTGTCTATAAGAACGTCCACCCTTCAGGCGAAGCAAGACACCTCCACTTCACGTCGGGGTTCCGGTTTCGCCCTGTCGGGGCTTATTGTCCCGGATTAGGAACGGCGTCTGTACAGCATTATCCGTACATTTATTATATAAAGCCCAGACCAACATAAAGCTGCTTTCACACTGCCGCGCGGAAACTCGCCGCCACCATTCATTTCAACGAGGGAAGATCGGCAGAGGGAGACGGTTACAAAAGCGCTGAAAAACCAGGAAGCGGTGCGCCCACGTGAACGGGCACAGATTTTGCTCTACGCTCAGCTTTCCCTGTGTTTGAAACTTTCGGCGGCAGCAGCGGTACGCAGAGCAGCAGCATGCCGCTTTTTGGCAACGCCTGGCCCTTCACACCGCCGCGCTGAGCCTCCGGCAGCGAGGCGGTTTAAAGGGCGGTGCCGCGCGGGGTGTGCAAAGACCGTTCGCGCAGAGACGTACGGAACGTACGCTTACCACTTTTGTAAATGCCATACATACAGTACATTTGGATTGCATAGATCTATAGGACAGGATTAGATTTATTCCAATTAGAAATCCAATAGGATCAGAAATTTCCATGTAAACGCGGTTAGTGAAATTTCCTCCCGTTTGTCGCGCCCCACCTGTCACGTCGAATTCCCCACCGGTGGGGCGCACCCCACACTTTGAGAATCGCTGGTTTAGCCTAACCTCAGCAGATTACCCATCAAAAGCTCAATCCCCAACCATGCACTACTAATCCACAAAACCACAAAGGAGCTTCAAAACATATTAACTAGTGCACCAATTAACTGATAAACACCAAAACAAAGATCAAGACTTACCGGCCTCCCCAAAAACCAGTCAAATCTAACAAAAGGTTTACCATCGGGAAAAAAATCATCAAATATCCCGGACGAGCCCCCATATGTTACAACCTGGCTCAACGGTTGTACCATTGAAGGGAAGGCCACACATGGTCTTGTATGAACTTATTAAAGAATACCGTGAACAAAGAAACATAACAGAAACTAAGGATCGGGTTGCAGGCCAGAGAGAGAGAGAGAGAGAGAGAGAGAGAGAGAGAGAGGAGAGAGAGAGAGAGAGAGAGAGAGATAGAGAGAGAGAGAGAGAGAGAGAGAGGAGAGAGGAGAGAGAGAGAGAAGAGAGAGAGAGAGGAGAGAGAGAGAGAGAGAGAGAGAGAGAGAGAGAGAGAGAGAGAGAGAGAGAGAGAGAGAGAGAGAGAGAGAGAGAGAGAGAGAAGTCTTCTTGGGTTTTTTCGCGTTGGCATCCACAACTTGGTGCATTACCGCACTCTCTGATTCCAGTTAACGAATCCAAAACCACAAATACAAACACTCACTCATATCACACCTTCTTTCTACTCTATATCCTACCACATAACCCTGTTTCTCTCAAAAAGCCAAACAATACTTTTATAACATTCTCTTCATTAAACTTAAATTATTTTTCCAAAGTGTACTCCTGCATACCCAATTCTCTCATATTGATTTTTCATACTATCCCTCTCCATCCCATAACCCACTACAGTTCATTTAAAACATGTTCTACTGCTCTCCTCTACTTGGCACCCCTCACATAATCCAGTGGGTGTGTTTCCTATCAAATTCATTGTTTTTATTTTAGTGCACTGTGCCCCCAAACCTTAACCTAATCAAAATTTGTTCATCCTTCCTCTGACCTACTATACCTTATTTTAACATTAACACTTTTTTGAATATTATATAAATATCTCCCTTTTTCCTCACTGTCCCATTTGTCTTGCCACATGTTGTTAACTTTTTCCCCAATATCAGCTTTTAACTTCTGCCTTACTTAAACTGATATTCATTTCTACTTTTTCCTTCTCCAATGCCTTCTTCGCATCTTATCCGCTTTTCATTTCCCTTCACC
>OLKM01003725.1:7500-12500 GCA_900291075.1 Melanogrammus aeglefinus | reverse complement strand
TATATATGATAGGTTAACAAAAACTGCAATCACTTAAATCTATAAACAGACATACACAGACAAACAGACAGACCACCAATTGAATGTCTGTAGAGCACAAATTGTGAACATGTAGGCTGTTCCCTGGTTTATCGCTCTAACTTCTCCGAACTTTAAAATGTTGAAGCCCAAACGGATGGAAATCCTACATTGGCTTTTGAAATTCCCCCACAATTTCCAATAAGGGGATGTATGCTCTGTGGACTCTTATGTGGAACGCACCGCGATTAGCTGGATGTTTAATAACTGTCTTTTGAAATAAGCTTAACATTTACGCCGGCATCAGGCTGAAATACATGGGGGAAATTCTGTGCTTTTCTGCTGCCACTGAGGAAAAAGATAAGTGGGAAATCGTATATAAACAGTGGAATCATGTTATTGGTTTTAGTGGCAGGAATTTTCTTGTCTCTGTCTGGAGAGAAATCTTTTTAAGTTCAAAAGACAGAGATATTTCCTTTCATTTTAATTTTTTCTCTTTTACACTCAAAGTGAATGTTCAGCATAGACTCTCTCCCCCCTCTCTCTCTCTCTCTCTCTCTCTCTCTCTCTCTCTCTCTCTCTCTCTCTCTCTCTCTCTCTCTCTCTCTCTCTCTCTCTCTCTCTCTCTGTATATTAATGTGTGTATGTGCATGTGCATGTGTGTGCATGTGCGTGTGCGTGTGTACGTGCATGTGCATATGTGTGCATAGTCCAGTCCTACGTGTGTGGACAGCACATCATCCGATAGCTCCTATTAACAGCAGCTACAACCCCTGATCGTCTGGGCTACTTCTGCAGCAAAAAGGGGGCTGAAATATAAATATGTGTGTGGTGGATGTAGGTTGGTAATGAGCTCATGTCCTGGTGCTAACTGTGACCTACTTTTCAAAATGGAGCCAGCACACACTGACCAGCCCTGCCACTGCTGTACTGGCCGAACTGTGAGATGCTGCCTTGCTTTAAAGCCCAGGGTACACACACACACACACACACACACACACACACACACACACACACACACACACACACACACACACACACACACACACACACACACACACACACACACACACACACACACACACACACATCTCCATCATCTCCATTTATGATCTCCATCAACCGTTTCTACTCTCTATCCAATAAATCAGTTAGTATGCTTTGTCGAGTTAACAGAGACAAATCCGGGGAGGTCCTGGTGTGTCTGCCGTTTAGTTCTGCATCCAGGCCGTGAAATACAGGTGTGCTGGAAGGAAGGGGGATATTGTTGTTTGGGAGAGAGAAAAAAGGGAACATATTAAAAAGACAAACAAAATTTTGAGTGATCACTGTAATCACTGTAACATGTGATGTTACAGAGATTATTAAAAAAGCAAATTAAACCAAATAAAATACTCTTTAATCGCTCAAATATTCTCCTCTGTTTTTTCACCTACAAATAAAAACAATCCTGCTGTTTTGGAGCCACAACCAGCCGTTTACCAATATTATTTGGGGACCATGGTAGGATCATGAAATCAATTAGAATTTCCGATGGTTGAGTAGGTTGTGATTTAACTTTAAGAATGAATCCTTCCCAGACACCCAGATGCATTCTGGGTGACGAGAGTCAACCTCCCCTGGTTGACACTCATTAGCCTGAACACATCCGACTATCACTCTTGTACCTGCCCTCCTCGTCTCATCCAATTACGTTGCTCTCCCTCTCCATCATCCAATCACACGGCTTGATGCTCTTCTGTCCATTTTTTTGTTGAATATTGTCTCTCAATGTTTTATATACATTCCTGGGTGGCTGTTGTACCTCTTCTGCTGATACCTGGGTGTTGTCACTGCTGATCATGCTCATTTTAGCTCGTGTTTCTTTGGATTTTTTTGTTGGTTTATTTTGTGTGTTTTTTAGAATACATGCTCTTCTAAACGCTCCCTGGGTCTCACCCACCCCCTACCGCTCCCTTTCACTCTTGCTTACTCTGCATCTCTCTGCTTTTATTTTCTTTATCGCTCTCTCACTCTCTCTCTCTCTCTCCCTCTCCCTCTCCCTCTCTCTCTCTCTCTCTCTCTCTCTCTCTCTCTCTCTCTCTCTCTCTCTCTCTCTCTCTCTCTCTCTCTCTCTCTCTCTCTCTCTCTCTCTCTCTCTCTCTCTCTCTCTCTCTCTCTCTCTCTGTCTCTCCCTCTCTCTCTCTCTTCCATCTCTATGTCTCCATGTCTCTCTCCCACGCTGACTCTTTCTTTTCCCTCTCTCTCTATCTTTGTCTCTGTGTCTCTCTCCCAGGGTGCCTCTCTCTCATTCTTTTCTCTCTCTATGTTCTCTCTTAGAATGCCTCTCTCTCCGTCAGTTTCTGAATGTCTCTCTCCCTGGCTGTCTCTCTCTCTCGATCTGTGACTCTATGTCTCTCGCCCAGGCTGCCGCAGGGGGGCCCGTGGCAGAGAGGCGATGACAGTTGTATTAGCAGTCGATTGCAGGGTCACTCGCCCAGCTCCACCGAGACATCACTGCACCACACCGAGGCCAGGGAGAAGAGATGCTGACAGAGAGACATAGAGAGCCAGAGAGAGAGCGAGAGAGAGAGAGAGAGAGAGAGAGAGAGAGAGAGAGAGAGAGAGAGAGAGAGAGAGAGAGAGAGAGAGAGAGAGAGAGAGAGAGAGAGAGAGAGAGAGAGAGAGAGAGAGAGAGAGAGAGAGAAGAGACAGAGAAAGAGAG
Organism: Melanogrammus aeglefinus; assembly: GCA_900291075.1. Lineage (NCBI taxonomy): Eukaryota > Metazoa > Chordata > Actinopteri > Gadiformes > Gadidae > Melanogrammus > Melanogrammus aeglefinus. The sequence continues at coordinate 9,778 of OLKM01003725.1, read as the reverse complement.
AGACAGAGGGCCAGAGACAGAGAGAGAGAGAGATAGAGCTATAGAGAGGGTGTAAGAGTGTGTTAGAGAGAGCAATATAGGGTTATTCAGATTCTGAGTGTGAGAGAGAGAGACAGAGACAAATCCTGAGTGTAAATGTGTGCGTGCATGTGTGTATGTGTGTGTGTGTGTGTGTGTGTGTGTGTGTGTGTGTGTGTGTGTGTGTGTGTGTGTGTGTGTGTGTGTGTGTGTGTGTGTGTGTGTGTGTGTGTGTGTGTGTGTGTGTGTGTGTGTGTGTGTGTGTGTTTGTGTGTTGCAGTGGCAGAGAAAGAGGGGAGGGAGAGATATGCACAGAGAAGGGCAAGATCCAGGGTAAAAAGTAGGATGATGAAGGGAAGGGGCAACATTAAAGAACAACAGAATAAAATAAAATAGAAACTATTCAAATGAAAGACATTAAGAATCAGACACTGGCCGGCACAGTGAGCAAAAACACAGACACACGCACGCACACACACAGCTATACAAGCCCCGGCAGGATTATCATTTATTCATGGTCCGAGGCGCCGATTATCAGTATTTACTCATGAGCAGCGACTGTATTTTAATACATCTAATAAAAGCAGGAGAGCGTCTGTGTGAGGAGATATACAATCTCCCAAGTGTTGAATATCTACAGCATCGCATTCCTTCTGAAACCCACCAGCATCCGTCCAGAGGCAGGAGGAGGAACAGGGAAAAGACACATCAGTGTTGCTGCTATTGAATCCATTCAATGATTTTTCACAGCTTTTCTTTCTTAATCTTTATTTACCCCCCAACCACCTCTCAGATCTCCCTCTGGTCTCAACACAGGCCACAGAACACACAGAAGCATGTTTGTTGGGTTGTTTTTGCTATCGGTAGGGGTAGGTGTTGGTCTCGTCGGTCATAGATGTGATTATTTGTATTGCTATTATGAGGTGCACACACACACACACACACACACATACACACACACACACACACACACACACACACACACACACACACACACACACACACACACACACACACACACACACACACACACACACACACACACATTTGTATTTGTGTGCGTGTGTGTGTGCGAAGCCTAATGGAGAGAGCGACTCATCTCCGTTGACATTAAATCACCATGGCAACTAGAAGGCTGCGATCGACTGCGCCCCCCCCCCCCCCACACACACACACAGGCACACACAGACACACAGAGACACACACACACACACACACACACACACACACACACACACACACACACACACACACACACACACACACACACACACACACACACACACACACACACACACACACACACACACATGTACACATAGACCCACACAATCACCTCCCAGAGAGCTTTTAGCCACAAGATTGGGAGAAAAGGAAGCAGATTGGAAACGGAGGAAGCCTCTTAAAGCATCTCTCCTTGAGTCTCCACCGATGCACTGGGAATCCCCAACGAAATGGAGACCTCCCTATCCTGCCAGCCTCAACCTCACTGGTACTTCGTAGACACACACATGCGCACAAAAGGCGTTGATTAGTCCTCCAACGATAAACCCAAACACCTTTCCCTGGTTCTCAACGTCCAGTCAGGAAGAAACGCCGGCAGTTAATCTGAAGTGCAATCATGTTGCACTACAAACCTCCCCTCCTCCCGACCAGTGATAGCATGTTAGCATTACAGGGTGTGAGGATGGACACCCCCCTGCCTTCCCACACAATCTCTCTCTCTCTCTCTCTCTCTCTCTCTCTCTCTCTCTCTCTCTCTCTCTCTCTCTCTCTCTCTCTCTCTCTCTCTCTGTCTGTCTGTCTGTCTGTCTGTCTCTCTCTCTGTCTGTCTGTCTCTTCTGTCTGTCTGTCTGTCTGTCTGTCTGTCTGTCTGTCTGTCTGTCTGTCTGTCTGTCTGTCTGTCTGTCTGTTCTGTCTGTCTGTCTGTCTGTCTGTCTGTCTGTCTGTCTGTCTGTCTGTCTGTCTGTCTGTCTGTCTGTCTGTCTGTCTGTCTGTCTGTCTGTCTGTCTGTCTGTCTGTGTCTATGATTCCGGTTCGTTGGTGATGATGGTATGTGTGAGGTTGGGGTTGGTCACCGTGACGAGAGGCCACACACACCATCCCCCTGTTTCCAGGTGGTGTTCGTCTCTGTAGCACCTCCTCCTGTTCACCACTGTGTTGACCCCTCACTCTCAAGCCTGGGGCCATTTATCAACTGCTCATCAGGCCTCTGTGGCTCTATGTTTCTGCATTTTTCTTACTCTCAGTCAGCCATATG
>OLKM01003725.1:0-2500 GCA_900291075.1 Melanogrammus aeglefinus | reverse complement strand
CGAATGCTCCAGGCTTTAGTGGAGGGAGATCTCAGTCAGGGGTCAAGCTCTGCCGCAGGGCCCCCCCCGCTGCTCCTAACTGTCACTCACGCATCCCCACGTCACCGGCACAGACCACCACTTAGGGCACACAGGCTGGGATCTATATCACTTGCGCGGCTGGCAGGATGGACTGCCATCCATGTATCTTGGCAGGCCACAGGGCTAGGGGTGGGGGTGGGGGTGGGGGAGATGGGTGGATGGGTCGGGGGTTGTTAAGGGCTCTCTCCCCGGAACATATGATGCCAACACAGCTTCCGGCTGCATCGCTGGTCCTTCAAGTGTCATCTGTGAATACAGACATCACACACAAAGACGTTTCCTCCTAGCTGTCTCCGTCTCTCTCTCTTCCTCTCTCTATCTCTGTTTGATTGTGTTTCTTTTGTCTGCCATCCTGTCCCGTCTGTCTGTCTGTTTCTCATACACATATCTGTCAGCCTGTCTGTCTCGCCAGCAGTCAGTTCTGCGTATCTGTCTGTGTGCCACGTCTGCTATTCTGTTTCAACGTTGATCTGTCTGTCCATGTCTGTCTGTCTGTCTGTATATCCGTCCATCCGCCTGTCTGTCTATCTGCCTGCCTGTCTGCCTCTCGATGTCTGTCTGTCTGTTTGTACATCTGTCCATCCGCCTGTCTGTCAGTCAGTCTGTCTGCTCTGCGTGTCTGTCTGTCTGTGTGCCACCCTGCAGGTCTGTCTACCCCGCCCTTCTGCTGTGTGCAGACGGGTGACAGCTATTCTTCCCTGTAGATTGTTGACTTTCAAGAGACTGTCGCATCCCATTTGCCACATGATATTTCAGTTTGAACGCTCTCGGTAGCGCCGTAATCCCCCGGGGGCTTGTGCAACTTATTTAGCAGTTTTTCTCGGGGTTTGCTCGGGGAACGACTCGGCAACCCACGCATTTAGGTTTGAAGCGCATGACATTTTTTTTCAAGTTCGTTTTTAAGGACAGAATGATTCAAGAACTCTGCAAGAGCTATGTATTCTTTGAGTGATTTTTTTTTATTTACGAGAGAATCTTTATACCAAACCCCAACAGGTGTTCTGTAAGAACCTAGTTCGGCGTGGAGTGTAACAATCGCTCCCTTTCAAGTCATTAAAAGGATGTTTTCTGTGCTTACAATGATTCACACTACAATCTCTTTTCCAAACGTAACCCAAGAGAAGGAAGAGGAACGCAGTTCTACTACACCAACTCTCTGATTCTGCTCCAAACTCACCCTTCAATATCCTACCGTATAGTTACATCACCCGTGCACCTGGATGTATAATGGATAGGGATACCTACCAGTCTTCCCAGTGGACTGGTTGGTCCACTGGGTAGCTTCCTTCATCCTGCAGCTGGGTGGACACGTCCATGTAGGATGTCACTATTTGGTCGTTTTTTATCTCGTAATGGCTAATCAAATTCATTCCAGCCCAATGCAATTTCCGTTCTCTTTTTTCCTTTGATCCTTCCTGTGCTGTGTACACCAGTTAACCGTCCCCTAGAGCGCCAAGAATCACACTGTGACAAGCAAGAGAGCAACAACGACAAGAAGAAGAAATACAGGGTATTTTGAAAGATTTGACAAAGCAAAACCAAAACACGTAACGGAAAGGGATATCCCTTATCAGTAGTCACTGTCTCTTTCTCGTCTCTCGCCGCTAAAAACCCATGTAAGTGACAGTCCCGCCCTCGCTATCCATGCTGAATACCCATGTAGCTATCTCTCCACTCGCTTAACTCCCGCCCTCTCTACGAGAGATCAAAACCCATTTAACTGAAAGTACCTCCCTCTCTTTCTAAGCTAAAAAACAATGAAACTTGAACGTGCCTCCCTCTCTCTCGCCTCAGCTAAACCAATGCAACTGAAAGTCCCCTCTCTCTCTCGCCTCAAGCAGCTAAACCTATGCACCTGAAGTCCCCGTCCTCTCTCGCAACATTAACGCACATTTAGAGCATCGTGTTCCTGTAGTTCGTTGGGGACTACTGGAACAAGAGAGCGCCTGGGAATGAGGTGAGGGGGCCCGTCAACGTCAGGCCAGAGACCCCTGCGTCTGCCGCCTGGGTCCCTGCTAGGTCCTACAGCGTGAGCAGCGGTTTCCCCCCGCTCTCCCTGAGAGACGCTGCGGTAACAGCAGCTGCTCAGGCCTGATTAGGAGCAGGGTCCCTCCCCAGCCAGGGCCACACTGCCTCGTCCTAGTTTCAGTCCCATCGCTATCCTCTACCGCCCCTGCTAACCCACTCTCTCTCTGTCTCCCTGGCACTTTGTCTCTCCTTCTTGGTGGCTCTATCTGTGTGTGTGTGTGTGTGTGTGTGTGTGTGTGTGTGTGTGTGTGTGTGTGTGTGTGTGTGTGTGTGTGTGTGTGTGTGTGTGTGTGTGTGTGTGTGTGTGTGTGTGTGTGTGTGTGTGTGTGTGTCTTCACTTTCTCTTTCTATTTCTCTCTCTCTTTATCTACCTCTCTCTCTTTTTCTTCTC
>OLKM01003724.1:0-31329 GCA_900291075.1 Melanogrammus aeglefinus | reverse complement strand
ATAGTTATGATCTGGATGATTTTTTAGGTTAATGGCCATCCCCCAAAATGCACCCAGAATACAGGGAAATCCTATCTACCCAAAAATCAAAATTGTATAGCTTCTCTCAGCTTCACGTTTAGTTAAGTGTGCAGTCATGTGCCCTCCGATGGTTATGATGCAAAAATGTTGGGCCCTCTTATCATGAAAGTTGCCCATCCCTGCACCTATATGCGAGCTAACATTTACTGTGTGGACGGTACAATAACCCACTTACCTATGCTTGCTAACGACAGCCAAACTTAACACACAGGACATCGCTGGCTGGGCTTGCAACGTTAGCAACATCTTGACGTTGACATCAAATATCTGCCGGCAAAGACCAACATAGATGCCAACTTTTGTCCCGAAACTATGGCTGACGGAGGGGAAGAACGGACGAGTGGAGGGAGATACCTCAAATGTGCCGAGTGAAATCCATCTGGCGAAGGGTTTGCGGCTACAGAGTCATCAGGAACACCTCTGCGATACATGATCAACTTGGAGCGTTCCTCTAGGTCCATCCCCTGATGCTAATTCGCTTTCCCAACTCAACCTCACACTGCTGTCCTTTGAGGCAGATGATCCAAAGCTGACTTGAAGAAGCACAGCTGAAGGATAACGTCATCCAAAAAGTGATGGAAGCCATGCAGCAAAGACACATAGCGAATGACGAGAGAAGAACTCAGAGCTGAGTTCTATTCAAGAGAGAGCGAGACCCGTTTGGTGCTTACAAGATGAAACTACTCGCACAGGAATTGAGTCAGAAAACCCTCTGGAGGGACAGGTGACGCTTGTGCTGCCGTTGTTTCCGGAGAGGTTGTTTCTTGCGGTCCCTTAGCACGATGACAGGGTCATTATGAGTGGAGCGGACAACTGATCTTCTGACGCAGCTAGATTCTATTGGCCCAAGATGGCGCCTGCGACAACTGAACAATATGGTCAAGGACTGCTGGAGAATGCTCCATCATGCGCAAAATACCTTGCAAAGAAGGCTTGCCACCCCGCCCACCAGATTGTAGAACCAGTGGTCCCCATGGACCTTGTCTGGCATTTAGATTGTTCTCATGGAACCTGACTCAAAGGGAATAAGTATTAGTCGTGACAGACCCGTTTCAACCCGTTCCACGCACAGTTATTTTCCTACAGGAATCAAAAAGCACGAAACAGTGTCCAAGGGTCCTGGTGGAAAAAGTACATTTTCTGGCATTTGCGTCTGCCAAGCAGAATACATTCTGACCAAGAGAAGACTTTGAAAGGCGTGATTTAGAGCTCGTGCATTTATCTTCGGGTGCCCATTAATCCCCGTACCACACTCTACCATCCGCAACGGGACCCTTCAACCCGAAAGACTTCAATCGCCACTTTCACTGTCGATGCTTGCCACGTTTGGGCATCGCAGAAGAAACGTTCATGGAGTCAGCATGTTCCATACGTTGTCCATGCCTATAATAGTTAGAAAATGTGTACTCCACTGGTACTGGACCATATCTACTGATGTTCGCAGAGGAAAGCTAGGCTGCCAGTATGAACTTTGCACTTTACCTGATGGCTCCCGGATGACAAACACCCAATTCCCGGTATGTGCGAGAAGCTGAAGGGAATCTGCAAAAAGCCTACGAACTCGCCAGCAAAATCAGCCGATGAAGTCCACATACAAAATGAGAACAAAAGGAGCATATTGGCCAGAAGGGATGTTCTCCAGGACTGTGAGACATTGCGGTGACAGTCATGTACTCCTGTATCGAAATCTGGCGGCTGAAAAGGCAAAATACACAAGCCATTGAGCAGCCGCTGGAGCTTCCTGTGCCTACGTCATAGTCTGTAAACTACCCAACTTACCAGTCGTACTGGGTGAGGCCCTGACCAGATGGAAGTGGAGGAGTTGAACAGTTAACATCGAGATCACCTCTTACCATCAGTCAGTTCTATTGCAGAATGCCGGAGCGCTAAATCGAGCGCATGTAGGATTAGATAGTGCAGCACCAAAGACCACGGACTACAGAGACAGCACAGACACCAAAGAAAGATAGACAGAACCACCTGTAGTGGAACCGGAGGACAGTGACACACCTTCGAGACATTGGAGTGTGGAGGAACGCCCGAAGATCCTATGGAGAATCACCTGCCAAAAGCTTCAACCTAGGAGGACCTGCCTGCAGATGATTCCCAAAGTGAACACCGAGGGATGCGCCCATAAACCAAGGGAAAGAGGAGGAAGGAGTCGCTACTGTAAGGAGAGGAAGTTTCAGGGAAATCTGGATGAAGTCTCTCTGGGAGGAGAGGAACCTCAAAGCAATACTCCTTGAAGACATAGCAGAGGAGTGTCAGTCAGAAGATGAAGTTGGCCGGTGCCCACTCTACTTGACTTCTGCAAACCACTCTGACTTTGCAGGCTACCAGGCGAGCCTATAAAATGCCGTGTTAGCTACTCCCAAAACCGGCCGATGTTCTACGACAAGACGCAGCAGAGATCTTAAGCCAAGAACTAGTTCTAAGAGGACAGGTGAAGCCTCTAAATTCGTCTGATTTATCGAATGAACCAGAAAGGCTAGGCGCATCAGCCAATTCACTATGTGTCCATAGGGCATAATTAATTAACACTTGGGTGTTTAGTCATTTACTTGGAGAATATTTCCTTAACCCTGTATAGTACATAGCTTGTCTCACTGAGGACATGAGGACAGTTAGAAGGGGAGGATGTGCCCTTTGGAAATGAGGCCCTAAAAACTACTTAAAAGTTCATTGATTAATAAATAGGAATTAATAAAATAGTATAAATAGAAGTATGAAGTAGAATAATTCATTATAGAATAAACTACGGAATTAATAAATAGTATTCAATAGACTATAGTTAGGTAAGTCGTGCTGCAGTTATCCACAATCGCAACTTAATGAGTCAGAAATTCTATCTGGTATAGTTAATGGTAATCGTGGAGTTTATGAGGAATTCTCCTTAGATCCAGAAATTCTAGCTGAATTGTTCACACACTCACTCTTCGACTAGCAAAAGCAAACTGGCCTGAGTCCTCTCGGTATTCCTGATACAACACAGCACCATGCCCTTTCAAGCTTGCATTGTTGTAAGATATAAAGCTTTTGTTGGCGTCCGTAAAACGTAAGGACTGGCACGTTGGTGAGGCACTTGTGGTTTTCGTATTAGACCTGAGGTACTGGTATCATCAGATCGCCATGACAGAAACCGATAAGAAAAAAACAGCCTTCATCTTGCCTGCTAGGCTTTTTTATCAATGATTGAAAGAAATGCCGCAGGGAATCACGAGCCTGTTTAAGCCAATGCTCCAAAGCCTCTTCTCCACAACCAGTGTTGGTAGTGTGCCAGAGAACATCCGTAGACGACAATAGCTACGGTCTCCCCCTACTAGTTTCCTATCTTGGACCAACACATCGCCAACAGCCAAAAATGATGGATTCAGCAGAGGCGTATTGAATGCTGAGGCATTAATCAGGAGACTTGCAGTGGAATTCGCGTGTATCTCATCAGAAGCTGAACGCTTAGAAGCAATGATGATTGGCCAACTGATGTCTGTAGTGAGGTGTTTTCACTTCGGGTGGAAACATTGGCCGGGTCAATCTTTCTCTCTGCATTCACACAGTGCTGTGACACGATCCAGTTTCCTGTTGAACATTCTGGCCTCGTACTCTCACTCGTCCTAGGATTTTCACCAGTTTCCAGCATTTGGTCAATCTGGTTCACTTCGTGCTCTTTGGGAACGAGCGCCACCAACATGTGATCTTCCGCGATGGACTCACCTTTCACACCACTCTCTGAGCTCTGCGACCAACTCTGACTGCACAGCCTGAACTCATCCATTGTTCTTTGTGTTTAATAGCTACTTGATTATAATTCTAATTTAAGAGCTAATTTTCCACTAGTTGTCCTTATAATCTTGCAAATTAGAGATGTACTTGTATTTTAATCTTGTACTTACTTACCCTTTAATTTTGCAAATTAAGGTATTACTTACTATCCTTTATTTATGTCTAATTATAATTAACTTACTTGCCCTTTAATCCTATGTTTAAGCATTAACCAGACAAAATAAAAACATAAATTTTAACTTAAGATCCAGCCGGGGGCTCCATTTTATGTAGCGCCCTTTGTTGTTGTTTAGGCAATATAATAGGGGTGGCTAACCTGAATTCTTTAAAATAAAATGTTATCTCTAACCTATACTTCTATTTATACAATTTATTTATCCTATTTATTAATCAATGAACTTTTAATAGTTCAGGCCTCAATTTTCCAAAGGGGCTACACCTTGAACATCAACATCAGTATTGTTTTTGATATCTACCAAGCAGCTTTGAAGTGGTTTTGGAGGAGGGAGAAGTGGGCTTCCCTTTCAATCGGTAACTCACCTGGCTGAGCATGGCTTCAGAGATTGTTCTTCCATTCACCCTGGCTGCCCTCAGGACCTCTTTACGTGCCTCCTTCATCCTTCCCTGGGTCATGAGCCATCGGGCGGATTCAGGCAGGAGCCTGGAACGTCACACAGGTCAAACATGACCGATCATTTAAGCACACAAGGATAGGGTTACGTTCAAGTACAGAAGGGTGAACAGACAGAACACACGGCTGGAAGTGCCAGGACCAGAGGGCTTGAGAACACCAGGTGCAGAATCCTTCAATAACAGATAAAGCATAGGCCCGTTTATAAGGTACTGGTCTACTCTGCCCTGAATATGATGATTATATAAAAAGGAATAATAGCCCTACAGAAAATGCATCCATTTAAGTTAATGAATTCCCTGGACGATGGATCCCAGAATAATTTAGTGAATTGTTTCAAGCCTGTGTTTCCCAGTATGGTGTAGGCAGTTATTGAATAACCTTTGCTAAAGATCACAAGAATCCATCCAGGGATCATGTGAGATTTTCTTGGGATTTCGTTCTTCAATATCAACAAAAAATCTGTGATTTGGTGAAACATGCCCAGTAGATGGCACCAAACACAAAACTCATTGCAAGACCACAAAAGGCTTTTAAGGGCCAACCACAAATTAATATTGAGCATACTTCCTTAAATTACTATAACCATTGTGATTTTCTTACTTAATGATATGATATATATGATATGAACTTTATTCGTCAGCAGTGCTGAAATTTGTCTTGCGACCCAGCAGCCGTTGCATGTAAAAACAGAAAACATGAATTACACACATTGACATGACACATTGAAACACAACAAATTTACATACCAGGGGTACAGATAGTCGAGAGCACATTGTCCACCCCTTTGCTTATCTCCGGTTTAGCATCAAAGTCGATTGATGGACAAAAGACTTTTTTAGTCTAACCTTCTTGAAAAGTGGTACCTCGTATCTCCTTCCTGAGGGCAGTAACCTGTATTCACTATACAAAACATGACTAGTGTTTGAGTTGATGTTTTTTTTTTGAAGCATGTCTCCTTCCAGTTACACATACAGTAACATGCAGTTTAATTAACTAAGTTTATTGTTGAAATATTGAAATCAGCAAACTGACAAAAATACCTTTAATCAAACATGAAATGCTATGAAACATTACTTGTCATACTCATAATGTACAATTCATGCATAAATCATTACCTTCACTATATAAAAAAAGGGCTTGCTTGGACCCCAATTATGTGGCACAAAATAATTTTAAACATTTCCATCAGGCAAGATATATGACCTCATTCAGGCAGTGCAATGGTATTATAGGAAGATGTTTTGGAAAATGGATCCTAATGGCTAGAGACCCAATTAAATTTTATCCATGATATATTATGAGGTAATTCAGCTTTACTTTGGCATCTCTACATGCATTTACCCAAATTATCAAAATGTCTGATTTTTCAAGCATCTGTGTTACATTAAACAGGAATTTGCAAATATTAAATAAAAGCAAAGGAAACATACACACCAAGTCCTTTCTCGTAGCAAAAGGTCAAGTTCTTCAAATTATTAGTCTGAAATAAGTGTGCCCCTTTCTGCATAGATTAGAGGCCAACTTTTTCTTTTCATTTAGATGAGGATAATGCAGTGTCTATTCTATTTCTAGAACAGATCTGCCTATGTAGTAGCACTGCTTCCTGCACAGTACATTCTTCCTACAAATTTAGCAATAAATCAAATTGAAACCTTTTTGTACACTGGAGATAAAGGAATATTTAAAGGAGACATTATGGTGTTTTCCCAACAAGTAAACATAGTATTTGAGTTCCAGAAAACATGTTTTTGAAGCTGTAATAGTCTACCGCTATTACCCTATGTTTCAGTCCCTTCAGAATGCGCTGTTTCTGGTGTTGATGCAAATGAACTGCTGCCCATTGACCAATGAGCGGTCAGACTGAACCACAGCATGGAGAAGAAGGGATTGTTGCCGTTTGCTGACTCCTGGAGCTCTACATCTATATAATATAATATAACATAATTATAATATAAGGGTATATACACTCACCGGCCACTTTATTAAGTACACCTGTCCAACTGCTCGTTAACGCAAATTTCTAATCAGCCAATCACATGGCAGCAACTCAATGCATTTAGGCATGTAGACTTGGTCAAGACGATCTGCAGTTCAAACCGAGCATCAGAATGGGGTAGAAAGGTGATTTAAGTGACTTTGAACGTGGCATGGTTGTTGGTGCCAGACGGGCTGGTCTGAGTATTTCAGAAACGGCTGATCTACTGGGATTTTCACGCACAACCATCTCTAGGGTTTACAGAGAATGGTCTGAAAAAGAGAAAATATCCAGTGAGCGGCAGTTCTGTGGGCGCAAATACCTTGTTGATGCCAGAGGTCAGAGGAGAATGGCCAGACTGGTTCGAGCTGATAGAAAGGCAACAGTAACTCAAATAACCATAACCAATTCTCGTTCCAACCGAGGTATGCAGAAGAGCATCTCTGAACGCACAACACGTCAAACTTTGAGGCGGATGGGCTACAGCAGCAGAAGACCACACCGGGTGCCACTCCTGTCAGCTAAGAACAGGAAACTGAGGCTACAATTCCCAAAGGCTCACCAAAATTGGACAATAGAAGATTGGAAAAAGGTTGCCTGGTCTGATGAGTCTGGATTTCTGCTGCGACATTCGGATGGTAGAGTCAGAATTTGGCGTAAACATAATGAAAGCATGGATCCATCCTGCCTTGTATCAACGGTTCAGGCTGGTGGTGGTGGTGTAATGGTGTGGGGGATATTTTCTTGGCACACTTTGGGGCTTTGGGCCCTTGGTATCAATTGAGCATTGTGTCAACGCCACAGCCTATCTGAGTATTGTTGCTGACCATGTCCATCCCTTTACCACAGTGTACCCATCTTCTGGTGGCTACTTCCAGCAGGATAACGCGCCATGTCATAAAGCACGAATCATCTCAAACTGGTTTCTTGAATATGATAATGAGTTCACTGTACTCAAATGGCCTCCACAGTCACCAGTGGTGGTGGAACGGGAGATTCACATCATGGATGTGCATCTGACAAATCTGCGAGACTGGTGTGATGCTATCATGTCAATATGGACCAAACTCTCTGAGGAATGTTTCCAGTACCTTGTTGAATCTATGCCACAAAGGATTAAGGCAGTTCTGAAGGCAAATGGGGATCCAATCATAATAAAGTGGCCGGTGAGTGTATATAATCTATCTAATATCACGGCCAAAATCTATGTGCGCCTCGGATGATATTATGAATAATAAAGACTGTCTGACGTCTCTGGTACTTCCACAAGTAAAGACTCTCGTAGTAAGGGATATCTCGGCCATGGTTGAGAATAATTGGGGGAAAGAACTTTGACATTGACTCTTTGAAGTCCATGAACAGCTGCCGGCCGCCGGCGAAGCCGCCCGGCCGCAGTCCGGCAGCTCTGGCGGTGTACTCCGGGAGCTGAACTGGCGCCGAAGCTAGGTGGCAGCTCCAGTGGCCTAGCAGCTCCGGCGGATGAACAGCTCTGGCTGGGGTAGCTCGGCGGCAGTCCCGCAGCTCAGCTCCGCGAGTACAATCCCTTTCTACTCCATGTCTCCTGCTGCCACCGAAGGGAAATCGGGAGGAGGAGGCGGGGTGAGCTCGGCGCCAGAGAAAGGGATTGTACTCCCGGAGCTTAGCTGCAGGGCTAGCGCCGAGTAGAGCGCCGAGTTCCCCCCACCGGAGCTGCTCAATGCTCATCCGCTGGTCCACAAAATCTTAGCAATGCTCTGATTGGAGGGGAGTGGGGAAGTGGGAGGTAATATTCAATCGAAACTGACTCGCTTGTTTGGTAGCTGGAGGCGGGCTGCTTCCAGAAATGCGTATTTCACTCAAAAAATCATGTACAGACTTATTTCAAAGTTTGTATGCCAAATCCCAGGAAAAGTGCTGTTTTCATAATATGTCCCCTTTAAAGCTGACAAGAAGTTTTGATATAAAGACAGGCACATGTTTCGTTAGTGTGTCAACTGCTGAGGGTGCTGCAGTACCACCCCCCCCCCCCCAAATCAATACTCGTTTTATTTGGGAGTAAAACTTTACCATACAACATGGTTATCATTAAATTATTGACATCCACCCTTTTTATATTTATCATTTCATCATTTAATTTTAGAACATTTTCTGTGTAGGCTGAGGTATGACTTAACTAGAACACACACACACACACACACACACACACACACACACACACACACACACACACACACACACACACACACACACACACACACACACACACACACACACACACACACTGTTTTGCTGCTATGATTCAGGGGTCAAAGCCTAAGAATTATACTTATTATAACTAATGTAACCATAGCGAAGTTCAACTTAACATAAAAAATAAATAAAGAAACCCTTCACTGCAACCAGGTCTTAGACCCTCTTTTACAACAACATTTAGTAATACCTTTAGTATAAAAATCTGACTTTCACCTGCCCAGGTTTTATGGCCTGTTTCACATTTGATAATAAACTCATCGAATATAAGCTCTCATGTCAAGAAAGTTATTTTTTTCCAGACGTCAGGGAATATTATATAACCGATAGGCTGCCATGGGGAAGTCAGACCATTTCTTTGAAATCAGCTCCGTTTTTCTTTGTTTTGTTTTTTGTCGCCCGGTTTGGTCCACCACACAACCATACTCTCGTTACATCAGTCATCGTCATGATCTATCCACCTTATTCCGCGCGTAAACAAGGGGGGCGCCATATTGGTTTCGTTTTGTGTTCTTTCTTCCGGTTGAGCAACTCTGTCCGCTATCAGTGGCACAATACATTAGCAATTTTGGTCAAGATGACCAGATTTATTGGTTCCGTGCGGGGCTGCCCTAACAACTGGAATAAAAGACGGGTGTCCTCGCAACAACTATCTCTCGTACATGTACTATGGTGTAACATGTTATACCAGGGCAGAATGTTCTGGGGCAACCTTCAATCTTCATCAGGACCGGCGTATGTGGCTGAAGGCGCTAAATTTGAAGAACCCTCTGAAAAAACCCTACTCTGTTCTTTTCATTTTGTGGACGGCAGACCATCAGACCAACACCCATACCCATACTCTGGCGAAAAAGGCTTGTCGGATGCTTGTGAGGCTCCAAGGTAAGATAACACTTTAGCACTAACAGCTATCAATTTCGCTAGTCGTTAGCCAGTTAGCGTCTGATGAGTATGGTCAGCATATACCCGTAACTATGCCTTGGCCTTGACCTCAATAAATGAACAGCATTACAAGATAAGATCAGTTTGGGGCTTTCTAATTTGATGTCCAGGACTGGTTTTGTTGAAAGGCAGCAAAATTATTAACCTTATTGTTGATAACTTACTGATGTCTGATGCTGTTATTTCTACAGAACCCTCAACCAGTTCTCTGCAATCCAGGAGACTGATGGGTTGACTGATGATGGGATGACACACCATGATGCTTCTACACAGGGGAAGTATACATTCATGGAAGATCACATCTATGCTGTCAGTGACTCACTCCATTGTCCTCTCCTCCATGACCGGGCAACACAGTGTCCTGAAAAACATCTTGTACACACCGAACTTCTCTGGAATGATTGGCTGTGTCTACTGTACACTGGGTTGTCAGTGGATGCCTTTGAGGTTTTATCCAACGACCTGAAAGAAGGATGCAGCATCTCTCAGCTACATCCCAAGAATCAACTGTTGATGACCCTGATGGAGCTCCGGCTGAACCTATTGCAGGACGACATCGCAGAAGGGCTCAGAATGTCTGTGGTCAGTAGGATAATCTCTCAGTGGCTGGATTTCATGGAGGAGAAGATGAGGTGTTATGTTCCATGGCTGCCCAGGGAGACGATCCAGGCAACGATGCCACATAGCTTCAAGGAACATTATCCATTAACCACATGCGTAATCGACTGTTCTGAGACCCCTCTTCAGAAGGCTCACAATCTGAACTCAAGAGGCGAGTCTTACAGTCATTACTAAGGACATAACACAATCAAGTTCCTCATAGCTATTGCACCATGTGGTTTGATTATGTTCATCTCTCCAGCATATGGTGGGAGATGCAGTGACAAGTTCATCACAGCCAACTCAGGGTTTCTGGAGTATCTGCGTCCAGGTGATGGCTGACCGAGAATTTGTTATCCAAGATCTTCTGTTTGAACGTAAAGTCAAGCTCGTCCTGCCAGCTTTCACCAGAAGAGGCCTTCCCTTGTCCGAAGTAGACACCACCAACACGAGGCGCATAGCAACCAGAGGGTCATACGCCGCCTGAAGAACTACAGAATAATCTCTTAAACAGTGCCAATTAACCTTGCCCCAAAATTTGACAAGATTCTGAGAGTCTGCAGGTCTATGTAATCTTCGTGGGGACATTATACAAGAAGATGTATAGAGGAATAAGATGTTCAATCAGTTATAAGTTCAATCAGTTGCTAGGGTTACATGGTTAAAATGTTGTTTCTATTGTTCATTTTTACAAATCTATACCAAACTTTAACTTATATTTGTATTTTTATACACAAACGTGTCTTTGTCAGAGAGGGTCAATAAAATAAACTTCAAACAAGGTATTTGCTAAATCCTTTAATGATTGAGTTAATGCTTTGACATAATACTTAAAACTAATTACATTAAAAACAATAGCCAATAATATGTACAAATAGTAGTTAAAATATGTACAAGTAGTTAAGTAGTTGTAGTGGGTTCAAATGAGTGCGAGCAGGCAGAGTTGTCTTCCCTCAGCGGGTGATCGTTTTATTGTCTTTAGAAGAAGAACAAAAATACTCAAACTATAACAAAGGTTCTCCAAGAGTCGTCTCTTTGTAGGTTCTTGGTATGATCTCCACTCGCTCTGGAGCTCTGTGCTCCATTCGCTCCTGGTTTTCCTCCTCACTACAACACAAAGCAGGCACATAACTCCCTGATTGGCCTGAGTGCGGACACCTGTTCGCAATCAGGTCCAATCCCCCCAGCCGATCCGGCTGGCTCCCAACATGCCGGGCATTTCCCCCACACAATAGTTTAAAGTAATCATTTGCATAACTGCATATACACGCTCACAGATCAACAAGCGACCTTCATTATACTCTTCTGAAACAAAAGGAAGCATGTCTCTGAAATAGAATGCTCTTAGTCTTGGTGTGCTCGACTGACTTGACTTGGTTGACTGCAGCTTTCAAAAAGAGATATTCCTCCTTCTCATTCTTGGAATGCAAAACACGACCGAGCTTTCCACTATGTAAATATGGATACGCCTCGGTGCTCTTGACATTTTTCATAGCCGACCCATCGACGCTGTGATGGAAAATCCACAAAAAATCCATGTTGTTGTATTGTATTGTTTTTGTCCAACTATGAACAACTATGAACGTTTTGTTACTATTTTGTGTGATGCATATACTGTATATTGCCTGCCTTCTACACTCCTTGTGGGTCATCTAAAGTGTGAACCTTTGGGTTTTATGTGATGTATTTTATTGCCTGCCTGTTCCTCTCCTTTTGTGAGATGTAATATGTTCCCTTGCAATCTTTTGATGTGTGGGCCCTGCTCCTCAACCCCCTGGCTAGCGTTGAGGAAGCAAAAGGTTACATGGCACCCCTGCAGGCCAGACGTCGCACGTCCCCCCACACACCCCCACCGCCCGACACAGGCCGGGGTCACATTCGGCCGCCAACTCACTCCCCCCCCCCCCCAGAGTGGGAGAGGAAGTCCGCCAAGGCCATCTGCGCCCCAGGCCTGTGCACGACCCGAAAATTAAAGGGTTGCAACGCGAGGTACCATCGGGTGATCCTCGCGTTGACGTCCTTCATGCAGTGCAGCCACTAGAGGGGGGAGTGTTTGGAGTGGGGGGTGAACGCACGCCCCAGCAGGGAGTAGCGAAGGGCGCCGTCCACCCATCGGATGGCGAGACACTACCACAAAATACAGTTGGCCTACAAATATTTGTTGACCTTGTCCTGCACACAAGTGGCATGTGAAAGAAGCTTCTCGACACTTAAGTTCATTAAGAGTCGTCTCAGGAGCAGAATGCGAGAGGAAAATTTGGAAGCCTTCATGTTAATGGCAACAGAGAAGGAGATCCTCATGAGACTGGATTCGGATGATGTGATTGATAGAGTGAACGCGCCCAACCCCCTATCCAACGCATCCGTCAGCAGGGAGAAAGGGAGATCAAAGTTAGGAGCACATAGGACTGACTTCCCACAGAGGGCTGTTTTAATAGCCTCAAACGACACCTGACATGGCTCCGACCACTGGACTGTATCTGGGGCCCTCTTATGGCTGAGGTCAGTCAAGGAGCTGGCCAGGTCCGAGAAGTGTGGCACGAACTGCCGGTAGTACCCAGCCAGCCCCAAGAACCGCCTCACCTCCTTCTTGGTCCTGGGCCGAGGGGAGGCGGCCACCGCCGCGGTCTTAGCGACCTGTGGCCGGACCTTCCCCCCCCCCCCCAGGTGGTACCCCAGATACTGGATCTCCCTCCGCCCGATCACACGCACTTCCTCGGGTTGGCCGTGGGCCCCGCCCGTCTCAGCGACTGAAGGACGGCCGCCACCTGCCGCACATGCTGCTCCCACGTTCCACTATAGATGACGATGTCATCAATGTAGGCAGCAGCATACGCGGCGTGGGGCCGTAACACTCGGTCCATCAGTCGCTGAAAAGTGGCCGTGGGGCCCCGAACAACCCAAATGGAAGCACCTTGAATTGGTATAGACCGAGCGGAGTGGAGAAGGCCGTTTTTCCCGGGCTGCTGGAGACAGCGGAATCGAGAGACGCCGAGATCGTTAATTGGCCTGTGGCATGTGCCACCGCGACCACTGACATACCATGGCATATGCCGTTCAGGAACGGTAACTGCCGTTCTGGAACGTCACATGCCGTTCTGAAACGGTAACTGCCGTTCTGAAACTGTAACTTTTTCCACTATCAAGGTCTATGCGGCAGCTGTTTCGGCTGGCCATGCGGGCTGTGATGGTGGACCGATCTTTAGCCATCCGCTGGTCAAGAGGTTCTTGCGTGGGGCTAGACGGGTTAGGCCTGTTTCGTGCGTGCTTACAACCACGCTGGGATCTCCCAACCCCGTGTTGCGTGGTTTATCCAGGGACCCTTTCGAGCCTCTGTCTCAGGCCCCTTTGGATGCCCTGTCCTTTAAAACGGAGCTCTCATTGGCTTTGGTTTCTGCCAAGCAAGCCTGTGAGCTGACCGCTCTGTATGTCAACCTGAGCTGCTCGTTGCTTAACGAGGACAGCTCCTTTGCGCTGCTCAGACCTTATCCTGCGTTCATCCCTAAGAACATTAATAGTTCTTTCCGGTCGAGAGATATTGTATTTAAGGCTTTTCACCCCCCGCCTCATTGTAGTGAGGCGTAGGCGGAGTTGCATCTCCTGTGCCCGTGCGGGCGCTGGCTATGCACGTGAAACGCTCGGCTGCATTCCGCTCCACACAACAGTTGTTTGTGTGTTATAGCGACGCTAGCAGGGGCCGTGCTCTCTCTAAACATCGGTTTTCTTGGTCTTCCCCCGGCCCCTTTGTCCGTTTTTACATGTTACACGTGTCCAGGGGCTCACTCGGCAACTCTGTGTTGGAGTCCGGTGCCCCTTCTACGTCTTAAGAATGAAGGCATGTTCTTTTAAGCTGCCTCGTTGAAATTCCTCTCGCCGCTCCATTTTTTTCAAATGGAAAGCGGAGCAGAGAGGTTCCTATTGGCTCGCCGATTGACGAGTTGGTTTTGTCTGCCAGTATGGCACTCGCGCCGTTTTTTTTTTTTCAGTGCGCGCAAGCACGTCCACGGGACAAGCTCATAAGGCGAAGCCTAGACGGCTATGCCTACAATCATAGAACTAGAGTTATAATATCATATACTATCATTCTTCTTCACCACGTGGGTGATGACGCATTCATAGTGGGCGGTGTTCCAGACAAAACATAACTTATTTCTTAATTCTTAAAATGACTGAAACTTATAGATTTAACATCCCTCAAAGCTGTAAGAGTTCTACATGATTTACATATGTTTCAATGAGAAACATAAATCAAACGTTTTGTATACACCAAATGCATATTTATAAATTGAACAACCCAACATTCCCCTTTTTTTCAGTGTAGTCTGTGTTGTGACTGACAGTGCTCAGAGAGCCCTGGGCCTTTATCACGATGATTGATTGACAAATTACAAACATAGACCAATAATATGTGTCGATGCTGGCAACACACTGCTAGCCCTCTGTAGCCCATTTGCCGGCCCAATTGGAGGGAAAAAACCAAACATAGCGGACCGGACAGGCCCACATTGGGTCAACGGCCCCCCGGGACGATGCCCGGTATGCCAGATGGCCAGTCCACCCCTGGGTTCAGTAAGGGTAGTTATTTAGCTGAACCGAAGACTCATTGCTTAATTTGCCTGCTCTGCAAACTGTGCGTGAGTGAGGTAAGTCCAGCAAGTAAGCGTGAGGTTTACTTTTGTGTTTCCTTTCGTGTCACTTACGTGAAACTCAATGATCATGTACAAATGGAAACAGTAAAATAAATGTTGTACCCCCCCAAACCCTGTTGTCAGTCGCTTTATGTTGTGTTGTCCAAACTTGCTTACAAATGTTTGTTGGACTCCGTAATACATAACTAGTCATACTCATAGCATACCATTCACACATAGGGACCCTAATGACCACATAAGCGAAGTGTACATATCTGGTGAAATAAGAGAAGGGGTAGCAGCAGCTGCAGGTGGTGGTGGTGATATGGGTTCAGAGGCAGAAGCAGCAGGTGGTGGTGGTGATGGTGATATGGGTTCAGAGGCAGCAGCAGGTGGTGGTGGTGATATGAGTTCAGAGGCAGCAGGTGGTGGTGGTGGTGATATGGGTTCAGAGGCAGCAGCAGCAGGTGGTGGTCGTGGTGATATGGGTTCAGGAACCGCAACAGCCTCTGGCTCTTCCTAGCTTGACCAGGTGAGATCAGATGACCTTTCTGACCTTTTCCTCGACCCCCAGCCCCATAGTACCTCCACTTTTTTAATGGCCCTGCTCCTGACCGAACTCTCTTTCCTGCCACCTTTCTCCTTTCTCTGAAGTAGTTTTCCCTCAAGCCCTTCCATTTCATTCTGACAAGAAACAAACCTATGTTGTTAAATTCAAACTGAACTGTTGAATGCTAACTGCTTGTGCTAGCTTGGTTCATAGTAAAGTACAATTGATAGCTGGAATAAAGCACCAAAAACCTATTTTCCAAAACTTACCAGTTCGCACACCTTCCTTTTTTGGCGACCGTTGTATTATACATCTCCGGGAGTCTGCAAACTGCAATGATGATCTTCTCTTACATTCTGTGGTTTGATGACCAATGTTACCTTTTTCAGCTTCCACACTCTGAACCGTAGTCGGGGGCGAGCTGGTCTCATACTAACTTGGCTCGTTGCAGGTAACTTGTGTCTAGTGGTCTGGGTTGGTTGCAGCAATGAACTTTTTTTTTCTCTGAAACTTTTTCTTTTGGTGAATGTTCAGCGCCACCGTAAAAACTAACCCTGATTAACGCATGTTGTTTTGTTTTTTTCGGACAATGCTTCTGGCATCAATTAGAGCATTGTTATTTCTGGCCCACTTATTACTGAACTCAAGATGTATTCTATTTTGGAATCCGGCCAGTCGTCTACTCTGTGGGGAAAAGCCAACAACAATTCTTCTCGTGTGTGACTCTCGATTTAGAGTTGGCATCAAGTAGGGGTGCTACTCTCAGACCAGTCTGGGGTCAATGTATTTTTGTGACATGGAGAGAGAGCGGAACAATAAATAAGAAATTACCAATTTTAAATAGTAAAAACTAAATCTGTATGGGAATCATTTTCGAGTGCAGATGGCATCCCTCTTTTGGACCCCTCTTAAAGTAAAAAAATACTAAAATGGGTCGCCAAATATACTTTGGCTACTATTAATATGCCGTTAAAACCTGGGCGGCAAGTCCAAGAGAAGTATATGTGTGGGAAACAATGCATTCGCTTGGTGGCTGGCATTAGCCACTAATACCTTTATTCAGTATGATTTAAGTATCATACAATTATACAACAGATTAACAGATTGGGAAATCATTTAGAACTTTGTACTTCCAGTTGATGCGTTATCATGACATTCAGCATCCTTCTTTGTTCTGAAAGTTAAAAAAAAATGACAAAAAAAAATGAAAAACAGAAGCATAAAGCAAACCATTCAAACATTTTTGTTAGTAAATCCATATAAACGACACTTTAAGACTACCATCTGTGTCCTGACCTTTGTTGGGTGTGGTCCTGAAGTTCCATGTTGAGGGTCTCTGGCAGTAGAAAGCAGAGGATCCCACCTATGAGGGGAATGGTGCCATACAACACCATAGGGATGGCAGAGTGGTACACATCTAGCAGCCTGATGAGAGGGGCTAGGATGCCCCCGATACGAGCACACGTGGAGTTCAGACCTACCCCACTCTGCCTGGAACCATTAAACAAATCACCTGTTAACATCTATTCATCTTAGAACGATTGGGAATCTTTCTGCATGTCTTCGCCAACTCTGTTAGAAAATGTTCAACCAATCCCACAATTGGGATGCCTACATGCCCATTTATATCCACATTATTATAAAAAGGTATTCATGACATCAAGACAACTTTGGGGACTGAATTGACCTCAGATACATGTCTTAAACTTCAATTGATGCAACCGAAAAATCCTTCTATGTTTTCTTCTCTGCATGATAATCTTTCAGAAATGTGGAAAAAAGTGTTGGAAGTTCAAACTTTATTTTTCATAGTTTAGGAGGATTTTAGGCGGTTTACCTGAGGATAGTGGGGTACAGCTCTGCAGTGAACACATAGAGCATAGTAAAGGAAGATGTAGCAGCATACTTCCCAAGTACAGCGATGACCGTCACAACCACAGGAAGGTCTATGGGTCATAGAATCATTTCATAAATTGAGAGTTACGCATGTAACTAAGTTCTATGAATTCCTACTGAGTTCCAGAGGCAGTGCTTTAGCAATAGATGTATCCCTCTCCGCATGTGCAGCTCGAGTGTGTATACCAAAAGTAGCGACGTTGTGACCCTGGGTGACGTAGGGCGCTATCCGCCAAATAGCATAAAAGTCATCCTGAACATTATAAGAGAACAGTGACAGAAAACTCTGGCAGTCATCCGGAATTCATAGAACAGTAGGTACATGCGTAACTCTCGTTCCATTTCATTCCTACTGACTGTCAGAGGCAGTGCTTTAGCACTGGATGACTTCTACCAACAAAGTCAAGAGGATTCTTTCACCCATCTCATTGAGTGCAGGCTGCTGGCCTAGGAAGGACAGCTGCCGTCACAGCGTGGGGGCAGCTGCATTGACCCTGTAGAACCAGGCAAAGGTGCATGGCGAAGGTCACCGCCACTCATATGTCCTCTAGGGGTACACCCCTTAATGCCGCCTGGAGACACACATGGTGGAATGGCATTTAACCTTAAAGGGCACGGGCAGGCCCTTGGTCTTGTATGTCTCAGGGATGGCTTCCAAAATCCAGCTTGGCCAGCCCCTGCTTGGACGAGGTCTGGCCCCTCCTGAGTCTTCCATAGCAGGCAAAGAGACTTTCAGACTGCCGAAAGTTCAGACATTTCCTCCATATTCCATCAGAGTGCCTGCACTGGTCAGAATAGTATGTCCCTTTCATCCCCATCGCCCGGCAGGCGTATGGGATCCTATGCCGCCAGTGTGAGGCCTAGATTGGCATTGGCATCTACCCGGTGCAACAACAGGGAGGCAATCATCTGCCGGGAGTCGAAACCCCATCTAAAGAAACACCACGGCCTGGTTGGGTGAGAGGGAGCCCCAGCTGGGTCACATGGGAAAGGTGAGTTACTCTATTGTGGACTGCCCTCTTCCTGATCCGGGCACAGACAAGCAAGCCGCCAAGATAAGGAAGAATGCGAAGGCCCTTGGCCTCCATCAGTAGGGCGGGTCATACGCCAAAATGAATCTGAAGGCTATTCTAACATTGGGCTCAAAATATTAAATATTGTTATGAGGAATTCAAATATGACGACATGATATGATTTTTTGGATGGGATAACTCTAACTTACACCATTTTGTATTTCTAAATCAGCAATCTTACCCTTTCAAACCCTTTTTATTATATTTTATTAGATATTTAAGATTTTTTTTATATTTACATATTTATTAACAGGTGACTGCATGTGCATCACTCGATACAATTTCAAGGAACAATCTCCTGACTTCCTGAACTTTGCCAGGTTACACAAGCCAAAACCTGTGTGCCCCTCCAGACGATATTATGAATCTCAAACGACGTGTCGTGTTCTCCGACGTCTCTGGTTCTTCCACGTCAATCAATCTGAAGTAGACTGAACCACGACATGGAGGAGAAAGGGATTGTTACCCATGATTGTTGACCGGGATTGTCTCCCGACGGAGCCCCGCTGCGCAGGGTAGCGCAGAGGCGGTAGCGCTGAGGCGGTAGCGCAGAGGTGGTAGCGCTCAGGCGGTGGTGCCTCGGCAGCGGGGCTCCGGCGAGAGACAATTGTGGGCAACAATCCCTTTCTCCTCCATGTCGCAGTTCATGTACTTCAGGGAGTCAAAGCCAAAGTTAATTTCCCTCAATTCCTTCTCAACCATGGCTGAGATAACCCCCACTACGAGTCTCGTTATTGAAATACCAGAGATGCCAGAGAAGCTGACGTGATATGCGCCATAACACCAACAGCAGAACGGTTATCCAAATAACAAAGTGTACAACTGTCATAGCTCATTGTTTCTGGGCGGGCCAAGCAGAGAAGGGGAGGTAACCTGGCCCCCTATGACGACATAATGGGCAAAATTCGAAATCTGAGCTTCTGAACTTTTATTTTTCACAGGTGGGCTAGGGGAACTCATGGCATGACATTTTCATGCCACGGGACCTTTAAGCAACAGAGATTTAATTTGGGTAAGCTCTGATGTTAAGGTGTCCACCATGGTCGTCGGGTCGTCCACCCTCCTGGTAATGTCCTGCGATGACCTGGGCCGGATGTAAGAGTCGCCGTGCCAACTAGGAGTAGCTCGGAATCATGCAGGAGAGCCTCTACGTCAGCTATCCTGGCAAACTCTGTAGCCCTTAGCATTTCACTGTAGATCATACATGCCCTTTCTGACAGTGCCACCCTCAGGTGTTCCACACCTAGGCATATAGGGCACTCCACGTGGCCACTAAAGAGGCGTTACACAAAGGGACCCCAACATCTCCAGACCCAGTGCGAAGCCAACCGTACTATTGGTCTATGATCGCATTCATCTCTTGGCTCTGTTCCGAGCCAGCTACATTATAGTATCTAAGTAGGGAACACTCTTACCGAAGCCAGCTGTTTATCTGGTCTGTAGAGAAACCCTCTACCAAGCCCACCGTATCATCTTAGGACAAAACAATAACTTGGCTCTGTTCCAAACTGGCTACCTTACGGCCTACGAGCAGGGAACACTCTGATGCCGAAGCCAGCTGTTTCTCCGGTCTGCCATCTTCTCTCGACCTGCACTTGTGGGGAGACACATCCACTGCTAAGGCACTGCCTCTGGCAGTCAGAAGGGATAGAAATGTATTTCTAGTTGGATGATATCATGCAAAAGGTAAAGGCTATTATAACTAACTATTATAGTTACCCGTTGGAATGGCAAGGATCACAAGGCAAGCAGTGCCAGCCCCGAACAAGGCCGCTGCTTGACTTTTTCTCCTCCCAAAGTACTCAAGGAATAAAATACTGCCCATGCGTGCAGGGATTTCTACAAGGCCAAATATGAACTGAGTGAGGTAGATATCCAAGCCAAAATTTTCAACATTTAGGCTGACTCCAAAGTAAACCACACTTGTTGCGAACCTATAGACAGGACATCGTAAAAGTGTTAGCAATCTTAATCATTGTTGTCATTTGGAATCAGCATTTGTTCTAAAATGTGTACATGGCATTTTGAAGAAACTTAAGGACCAGCACTAAGCAGTAGCAATACTCACCACAAAGAGTTCATGATGAGAACACGTTTCCTTAAATAAGCCACCCTAAACAAGTCCGGCATGCTTCCAGTTTTTGATGTGTTCTCAGATTCCAACTAAGGCAAAAGGTATAAAACAAAGGTTAAGTGATTAAAAAAAATAAATAGGGTTTTGCAGGTCATGGTGATTTTTGGATTTTGGATGTGTTTTCTAATGGAGGAGGGAGAAGTGTGGCTTCCCTTCAATCGGTAACTCACCTGGCTGAGCATGGTTTCAGAGATCGTTCTTCCATTCACCCTGGCTGCCCTCAGGACCTCTTTACGTGCCTCCTTCATCCTTCCCTGGGTCATGAGCCAGCGGGCGGATTCAGGCAGGAGCCTGGATGTCACACAGGTCAAACATGACCGATCATTAAAGCAGACAAGGCTTTGGGTTACGTTCAAGTACAGAAGGGTGAACAGACCAGTATACGGCTGGAAGTGCCAGGACCAGAGGGCCTGAGAACACCAGGTGCAGAATCCTCCAATCACGGATAAAGTAGGCAACGCCTGCCATCACCAACTGTCCGACAGCAAAAAAAGTGTGTGCAGAGATTGTGACGAAGGCCCTTTTAGAGGTACTGGTCCACTCTGCCCCTTTAGAGTGGAAACATGATCAAAAAACACCCATCAGAAAACAATAATTGTTTTCACTTGATTTTTATGAAAGTTAAGTCATTTAGTTGGCAGAAAATACCTATAAAATATACATGCAACAGGGTGAGACACAAGGTATGAGAACAAAGAAAACACTTACACCAGCTTCTTCTAACAAGACAACACAAATTAATTGTAAAAGGTTACTCACCTAATACAAATGCATTAATTAAAATCCCTGATGCTGCGGTAGCAACTACGAACCGAAAAGCCATGTACACATAAATGTGTGGAGCAAAGGCAGAGCCAACACCAAACAGGAGCTGGAGACACATGGAGAGGAGGACCACAAACCGACGGCCAAGCCTGCAATACAGGATGACCATCATGGAGATTGCTTCAACACAATAGAACAAGGGACAAATGTAATATGCTGCATTAAATTCCAACTAACTGCAGACTAACCGTTTGGATAAGAGGCCTGTAAAACATTTTCAAACTGATGGAGGATGATTTTTACTCTATTTTGCTAATTCTAACTATCTGTTGTTAGTAAGTGGTCGTTCAAGCTCATTTTGATCACCAGGTGTGGACAATGGACTTGATTGTAGGGCCGAGCTAAGGCTGCCTTAGCTTGGTTTTGCACTTTTGCTCTAATGTCAGGCCCCTTCAAAGAAAACTGGGCCAAACAAAGACACAGGGAGTCTCTCTGCAGGAATCCCTTGAGGAATACCAGCAACTATTTTTCCTCCCACCCATTGTAGCTATGTGCCGTACCTCATCAACGTCAGTATATCTAACCAGAGAAGACGCCACCTAGGACCCTATGCTCTGCGTTGCTATCCATCCAATCTACGCCACCGCTCTCTACCTTAAGACATTGAAGTGAAGGGTGGACTCTGGAACTTCCAATCAGGCTAACACATACCTCATGACTCTCCACTTCCTAGCCCTTACAGAGACTAGGATCACCCCTGAGGAAACTGCAACTCCAGCTGCCCCCTCAACCCCCAACTTGTTCTTACACACACAACCCATCAGGGCTGAGGGGGAGGGAATGAACCCCTAATCTTGCCAAGGTGGTCCTTCACCTGTAACGCTTGACCAGATCTGCATTCGAACTTCACACTGTTGCAGTTACCCAGATCATAGAGCAGAGTTATGGGCAGCTGAGAGGAAATGGAAGAGATCAGAGTCTAGTGTTGAACTGTCTCACTACCTTCTCCTCCTCTCCGAATTCACCTCTAAGGTGTCAACGGTAGGGATGTAACGGTTACCGATGTAACGGTGAACCCCGATAAAAATGTTGTCGATAACAATTTACGTTTTCATTTCAAATAAAATTATTAGCGTGCCCGCGGTGTGGAAACCGTGTGCTTAAATCCTTCCCAGCACCTCATCCGAGTCTCCTAAAGTTGCCGCGCAGGCGCACTGTGTAGCCTCCGACATAATGTTTTTAAGTACTCGCCAGAAGCACTCTACCTAAAATCCATATTTTCATTCAGTGGTGGAGTGTGGCGCTAATCAGGACACTTTTTTTAAGCTTAGCCTAAGAGCTAGACGGATTCCCACATTTATTAAAAAGTAGTATATTACGGTATTTTATTGCATGCATTTAATTAATATTTGTCCAAGTTCAGTAAATGGTTAAATTCTAGCGAAGTTGGATAGCTTAAATATACTAAGTCACGGTGGTGGTCTGAACCACGTGTCTTTGAAAACATGAAACATGATTTGCCCTGTAAGATGATGAATATCTAGCAGATCGTTTTATTTTGATTTAGCAATAAAAACAACTATAGGCAAAATTGTATATATATTGATATGAATGGTAGCCTAATGATAATAATAATTAATAATAATGACATACTTTTTTTTTTACAGAGAGGACAGACAGTGAGGCACAAAGTACTGCTAATGGTTCATCCGTGAGTGACATAGACACTTGAGCAAGGATTACAAAAACAGTCTGCTTATGCGCCTGCATCCAAAAATGCTCAAGACCTGACTGCAGCAATCGCCTATCGCATTGCAAAAGACATGATGCCTTTCCAGATGGTTGAGAGGCCTGGCTTTCTAAGGATGATGAAGGTTGCCGTGCCGCTTTACAAAGTGCCTTCACGCAATTATTTTTCTAAGAATGAAATACCAAAGATGTACAACAATAGTCAAAGCTGATGATAAGGAAAGTTTGGCTCAGGGTGAATTCTTTGCTGCAACTACTGACCTCTGGACCAGTGAAAGAGGGGGTGGTCTACCATACATCAGCTTTATAATTCATTATCTCACCCCAGATTGGCAACTGGAATCACACTGCTTAGAAACCCAATTTTTTCCCGAAGATATTCAAAATATTACAGAGTTTTTTTTTTAAAATACTGTATGTTGGAGAAGTTGGAGATAAACAAGACAGATCTGGTCTCCATAACCACAGATAATGCAACAATTATGAGCAAGGCCTTTGAACAGTTTCCAAATCTGTAGCTTGGATGCTTCGATCACAATTTGAATCTGGCCATCTCAAAGGCTCTGAAAATTCTGAGAGTTGAAACAGCAGTCAGTGCCTGTCGTCACTTGGTCCAGGGCTTCTCATGAAGCTGGAAGAGAAAGAGAAGACTGACAGAAAAGCAAGCTGCCCTCAACTTGCCACAGAAGTTGAGGTGCTTGAGTGTTTCCTCAGCCAGTAGGAGGCTGTGGAACACTGGCAGTCTGTGCAACACTGGCTGCAGAAAGGGAGTTTGGCATCTGATGCCCAAGGATGCTGACATAGTTCTTATGGAGCAATTCTGCCAGCTCCTTGAACCTCTGAGCAAATTTACAGATGCACTTGGCAGAGACACGAGTCACTTTATCAGCCATTAAGCCAATTCTTGACCACATAACTGGTGATGTCCTGGAGGAAAATTATGAGGATCCTGCCCAGCCCCTGACCAAGCAGATGAAGCAGGTAATGAGAGAAGACCTAAACAAGCGGTTCACAGAGAAAGCAAAGGATGTCATGCAGATGGCTGGTTTCATTGACCCCAGGTTCAAAACTAACTTTTTAGATGACCCTGTGGATGATGTAGTTGACAGCTGTGTCCAATAGGCCTTGAAGCTGACACCTGTATAAGTCAGGCAGGAACCACAAAGCACCAGCAGTAGCATCAGAAGGGAAAGGCCTGGCTGGGTTGCTAAAAAAACATCCCCTCAACAAGGCAGCAGAGATCTGAAGAGGGTTCAGTTCCAGACACCCCAGAAAATACAGTGAAGGAGGAAGACAAGTTCTACATGCCTTTGCCATCCATTCCAGCCATGGATGATCCACTGGTGTGGTGGAGGGGCCATGCATCAGAGCTGCCTCATCTTGCCAGGATTGCAAAAAAAACATTTGTGTATCCCAGCAACCAGTGTTCCATCAGAGAGAACATTCAGTGCCAGCGGGTACATTGTTTCCCCCACTTAGATCACATCTTAAACCAGACAAGGTAAATATGTTGACATTTTTACATTTCAATCTCAAGCGAATATAGACAGACATGATGCTGGATCACCAGCATCTTTTTTGGTGATGATGGAGAGAATAAGTATACAATCAGTCTTCCGTTCCATTGATTTGTTTACATATTGTTTTTGTTTTTATTTTAATGCCATCAATACTTGAACATTTGGATTAGATTACAAATGATTGTAGTTGTTATTTTTGTAATTTGTCTATGGTGGCTATTTATTTTAAATGCATAATGGACTATAGAATAAATATGCAATCAGTTCCGTTCCATTGATTTGTTTACATCTTGTTTTTGTTTTTATTTTAATGCCATCAATACTTGAACATTTGATTTTGATTACAAACGATTGCAGTATAGTTATTTTTGTAATTTTTTATAATGGCTATTTATTTTAAATGCACAATGTACTATTTTTTTAAACTTTACTTGTGCAGTGTTCATGTGTACAGTTTTACATTTTAAAAGAAAATTTGTATATAATAAGCAAAGTGGTGTTTCTTTGATTTGTTTACATATTGTTCTTTATGTCTTGAATGTTTGGATTAAACCTGCACTACTGTACATTTTCCTGACAAATAAGCTATTTACATGCTTAACCCTTGTTCCTTTGATGTTAAAAGTTGCACTACTTCAGTTTCCGTAGTGTTTTCTGAGCATATTGAACACATTTTTAAAAATACTGCGATAATACCGAAAACTGGGATAGTTTTGGTCACAATAACCGTGATGTTAAATTTTCATACCGTTACACCCCTTGTCAACAGCCAAATCTGCCCTCTACAGGACCAAATGAAACTGCTCTGCCTCCAAACTCAGGAAACCGTTTTCCATGTTCTCTGTAATGATAAGAGTATACAATTAATATTAAGTTCAATCTTACCACCAACCAATAGGTGTGCGCCCCTTGTAACTAATTGTATACTAACCATATACTGTATATGTATCATTAGAATAAGACAATGAAAAGCCATGCTTGAGTCACTAGCTCACAGAGTTAATTAAATAAAGCCATCTGTTCTTAAAGTCAGTTTCTGATTGATGTAACATTACATTCTCTTCCCTCCTCCCCCTCCCCCTCCTTACTCCCTCACAGCTGAGGAATTTGTTAGCTACTTTACCAAGAAGGTGAAGGACATCAGATCCTCTTTCACTCCTGCCGGCATCCTCCCTTTCCCTATCCCAACCTGTTTTTATCCACTTTACTGCTTTCTACTCCGAAGATGTCAACAGAATAGTTACGTCTAACCACTCAACCGCCTGCCACCTTTACTTGATTCCCTTCTACCTTATCCAGGCCGTCTCAAGCAACATTTTGCCATTCCTCACCAATCTAATAAAACTCCTCCCTCACTTCAGGCCTTATTTCAGCATCCTTTAAGACTGCTAGAATCAAGCCGCTCATTAAGAAACCTACCCATGACACCACTGACATCTGGAATGACACAACTTCCTTCAATCCTTTCTAAAACACTGGAACTTGCCATCTCTAACCAACTGTCCTACTATCTCTCACAAAGCAATGTGCTTAACCCTTATCAGTAAGGCTTCAAGATTGCCCTCCTCACGGTGAGCCTCGTCCCTCTCTTTGGTTCTGATTCTCCTCAACCTGTCCGCAGCGTTCGACACATTGGAAAACCAGATTCTCCTCACCACTCCCACTGAACTCGGCATTACTGACACCCAGTTCACATGGAACTATTTGTTGCAGTTAATTCCTGTCCTAAATTAACCACTGTGGTGGCTGAGCTTAAAAGTCTGACTCTTATACCAGTCATACTAAATCCAAAGAAATCCAGGTCCAGTGCGGTTTAAAGTTGTAAATAACAAAGACAAAATGAAAATGCAAAACTCAAAAGTTCTTGCAGGTAATTCAAAATAAGCATTGCAAATATAATCATATCATTTATCTCTATTCTCTGGCAATAGGTCAAAGACTGTGTCTTTCTGCTCCAGTCACGGCCCCCCAGGTAGTGTCGCCCTTATAAGGTCACACGCATTGTCCTGCCATTAGAGGGAGATGACTCAGAGAAACACAAAATACCACATGAAAGAAAATGTTCTTCTTCATTCTGGCTCCTACACTACTCCGTGTCAAAGCCCTGCACTTTTAACACCAGTGTCCCAGTACTGGGACCCATTCTGTTCTCCCTATATACTAGATCCCTGGACTCTAATCACATCACAATTATCATCACTTCTACACTGACGCCACTCAGATATACCTCTCTTTCTCCTCCTCTGAAAGCCCCCTCATTGCAACACGCATCTCAGAATATCTGTCTGACATCAGCACTTGGCAATCACTTGGAGATTTACTTGTGCGAGACTGAGCTACTCCTTGTGCCAGGGAAAGATTGCCCTCACATGGACGTATAGGACATCACGGTATCTCCATCACAGACTCCTGAAACCTTGCTGTGGTATTGGACAATCGTTATGCTGCAACGCAAACGTCACGGCAGTGGCCTGATCCTTTAGATTTGCTCTCTACAACATCTGCAGGATCCAGACCTTCCTTATGAGAGAAACAGCTTGGCTGCGGGTCCAAGCGCTTGACATCTCCTGCCTCGACTACTGCAACTCACTCATGGCTGGACTCACTGCCTCCGCAATCAGTGCAGTTCGCCTGGTGTTCAACCTACCAAAATTCTCCAATGTAACCCCCCCTTACCATGGCCTCCACTGGCTCCCTGTAGTAGATCGCATCAGATTCAAGAAGATGGTACTGGCCTACAACTGCCGCTGCCTACATTCAAGCTTTATTTAGACCAAACACCCCAGCTCGAGCAATCCGCTCAAAAACCTCAGCTGGATGTCTGGTACCGTCATCGCTACGAGCAAGCAAAGGTCGAACAACAAAACAACTTTTCTGTGTTTTGGCACCACAGTGGTGGAACTAGCGCCCTGCCAATGCCAGGACCACAGAGTCACTCAACAGCTCCTGCAGAAGACTCAAGACTCACTTGATCAGAGTTCACCTGGACTCTGCATAGCCTCCTCCCTTACTCCCCACCACCCCTGTTTACTGACTCATTTTGTTATTATGAGCAGAGGTAACTGTAACATAAAGTAATTTAATTTTTGTGTACGTGATGTGAAGAGATTCTGTAGACCTACCTGTCGGCCATTGGTCCAAACACCAGCGCTCCGACCAAAAGACCTGCCATGTAGATGGTCTGTGTTGCCTCATTTAAAAGGCTGTTGTCACACACTAGATCAAACTGGGCCAAACAGAAGGAAACTAACTAGATATCCTCTATTTCTTGGTTTAGAGAAGTCCTATAGTTTTTGATAATAAAAACTAAAATAATAGCAATAATAATAACAACCTTACACCCAAGGCATATTAGTTATTAAACACACAGAAAATAGAATTTGTCGTTTTCAGTTGCTTTGGCCTACCTCTGTTACATAACTGGAGGATCTTTCAGGTTTATCGTAAACCCATCCTTCATGGCATTTTGTGGTACTATTAATCCCGTATGCTTCAATTGTTTCCAAATCCAAGTCCACAGGTGTGAACATCATGCAGCTTTCATACCTCCCATCTTCTCCAGCGGGCACGGTAAGGTTGAGCTGCTTTTCAGATGTCAAGTTAGGGCCAATGGCAATTATCCAGTCCGTGTTGCAGTGGTGGGGGAAGTTCATTCCAGTAAAAATTGAAAGAAACACATCCAAACCAAGATTAATGTTCAAAATGAATAATGTTAACAACAAGCGTTTCTGGAAGAATCCAAATCCCCCAATTTTCTCAAGGATAAGTCCAAACTCGTTCATAATGGTAACAGAATGGAGGACTGTGTTTATGAGTTAGAAGCCTATGAGCAGCCTTATAAAGAGCACTTGGAAGTGTTGTTTATCGGAGAGTCAGTGATCCACAGCTCCTCTGCCTTATGCGAAGAGAGAGAAGAGAGAGAGGAGAGAGAGAGAGAGAGAGACTAGAGAGAGAGAGAGAGAGAGAGAGAGAGAGAGAGAGAGAGAGAGAGAGAGAGAGAGAGAGAGTCCAAAGTCTTTCAAGAGTTCTTATTACCCAAATTCCGACAAAATAACCTGCAAGGTTCATAAACTAACTTCAACTGCAATGATAACAGAATATCATTAAGGATAAGAGAAACAACAATATAAAACGAACACACGATTACGGGCCACACGATTACCGGGCTCCGGGAACTTTGGTATAGAATTCATAATTGATTTAGAATTTTTCACTTTAGGTGCGTATCAACGTGCGCTACTTAAAATGGGCCTTGGTAAAGTAGTGATTTATGATTGGGACAGAATGAGGATATGTCTTAGCGCCGGCATGTGTCATCGCGCTTCCTGGCGCTGACCACAAGAACCAATGAGGTTCAATGAATTCACATTTTTTACCGTGAAATGAGGTCTGAGCCTTGCTGAAACAACATTGCTCCATCAGTTTCTGACAATGACTGGTATATTTTAAAGATCAGGACAGGCCGCCGCCCTCCCATTGACTTCAATAATAAATAAATATCTTTTTATAAGAAGAATATTTTAAAAAGCAAAGAATATTTAAATACTAGTGCGCGATACCAAGCTCATATGAACATTTTAAGTAGAGTAGAATGGAGTCTCTGTGAAAAAATTGCCGGAAGGAGTAACAGTCCCAAAATTTGTAGAGAATAAGAAAGAAAGAAGAAAGCCTAAGAACAATAATAGTTGATCGCTGCTTGCAGCACCCACCTAATAAGCATTAAAGATGCTCGATTTTGTCTGTAGGTACCACAGTTGTTGTATCTATCCTGAGGGAAACACCTTATTTAGAGAACTGGATCAAAAGTGAAAAGTCGCTAACTCTCGATGTCAGCTCGCTCTTTGCCGTTTCAATGCATTTGCCATAAAGGACAGAATACATGCACACTCCAAAGTTAGGGGGCAGCTGACTGACGAAGCTGTCTGACGAAGCGTCCCCCGGAAGGAGACGCTTTGTCCTGTAGTGTTGCGCACAACACAAGAGTGGGTAGTGCAGTGGTTTTGTGTGCTGTTGCAAGAAAGTGTAGCTTGAAGAGGTCCAGCCGTCAGCATGATGTAACTAATGAGTGATGTAACTAACAAGTGATCATAGGGAGAACGGCAAACAAGTTGCAATAAAAAAGGGTCATGGAGCAAGTATAGTAAAAAAAATTATGGCAGGGAGCAGGGACTCCAGTCAAACTTTGCTCTTTCAGTGATAAGGCTGGCCAACAAGGCTGAAATTACATATTTGCAAAAAATGAGATACAATGCAACATGTTATTTTGACAAATTCTCAATGTAGTTATCTTATGTAATCTCTCTTGTGGAGTGTGTGTTTGGATATGGCTGGTTTCAACCAGCCCTCCCTGGGCCGAGTCAGACTGATTTGACTCTGGGGATTGGTGAGGCTGCAAACCAGTTGCACATTGATCTTCAGTGGTCTAATGAGAAACATTGAGAACATGTGGACCAGCTTCATATCATTTCAATTAACTAATACGATAAAGTTGTTTTCCAACATCACCACTCTGCTTTTTTGTCTGGAGGAACCCAGAAAAAGTCACCTAGGTGGAGCGTTGCAGTAGCATGGACCTGGTCACATATAACGTTAGGTAATCGCACAGGGTGGTTAAGTTACAAAATGATGCTGTCAAAACATGTGCTCTGGGATTGAGGATTTGCTGTTCACATGACCCCAAAACACACAGATTATAATAGGCTTTATAGCATACTTGATAGTACATTTATTGTTTAGTTGGGAAAATCCTAACCCTGGCTCTAGGCGGTATAAATTGCAAAGTGGAGGGATGGAGACAGAGTCTTCAGCCCCTGCTACCCATGCAGCCAAGTGTGTGCATAATGGATACACATCAGGGCGATGAACCTGTGAGTGGGCTCGGATGATGGGGCGAATCCAAAGGTAACTTATCATGAGTTAAAAATATCATAATATCAAATGCTAAAATTGTAATCAAAGCGTTGATAGTTGTGGTATTTGAAGGGTAAACCCACTACGTCTGGAATCTAAATTGAGAACCTAGCATGTATATGATCCTTCCCAGCAGATTGTAGGTTTAATCCATCTGTTGTCGTTAACCAAAGAGATGTAAAAAGAAAAATCACAATATTAAAATTTGTATGTTCAATATTACTTCTGCGTTAACCGTTTCTCATAATATCAATTCCTTTCATTATTCTACCCGATTGTCCTACACTAACTATTTAAATTGGATGACTTAATCTTCTTTTATTCTACCTATTGCTTCGCATTTGATGTTGTCCACACTTTGA
Organism: Melanogrammus aeglefinus; assembly: GCA_900291075.1. Taxonomy (NCBI): domain Eukaryota; kingdom Metazoa; phylum Chordata; class Actinopteri; order Gadiformes; family Gadidae; genus Melanogrammus; species Melanogrammus aeglefinus. The sequence continues at coordinate 501 of OLKM01003724.1, read as the reverse complement.
TTCACTGCTATGTACCCAACACATCCCTCTTGTGTTGTCTTTATTTGCTCTCCTTTTGCATACCACATCAACGTTCATTGCGAATTTGTTTCTAGTAAAGTAAAACCCCATAGTTTTATCGTTACGTATTCACATGTCCCCGACATGTTTCATCACTATTTCAAAATCTTTTTAGCTATGCAAGTCCCTGACCTGCCTATGCCATTACATAGACAGTATTATCATATTTATCTAGTTTTTTGTTGGTCAACATCAATATCGTTACATTATTCCCATTTTCCAATCATGACTGACCTTGAATCTCTCACCGTATGAACCGTGACCCACTCTCCGGTCGGAGCCCCCTAGCTCCCCATGACTCCATGCACTTCCACCACGCACCTCTCCAGAACCCGCAGGAACGATTTAGTCGTCCGAGGACGTGTGGCCCGGAAGGCTCCCGAGGAGAGCCGCAATCCTTTCTGACAGACAAGTTTTGTGGGGATTTTCTGGCCAGATCTC
>OLKM01003723.1:29513-31338 GCA_900291075.1 Melanogrammus aeglefinus | reverse complement strand
GTTGGTGATGCTGTGTAGGGTGTGTGTTGTGTGTGTGTGTGTGTGTGTGTGTGTGTGTGTGTGCAGTAGGCCGGCCCTACAGCAGGGTGCCAGTGATGCCCACCCTGTCCCACACTCCCTCTGTGTCTCTTGATGCATCACGTTTCAGTCTTTCTCCATCCTTTCATTCATATTTAGATTCTCAAGTTCTGGCATTTTCTGTCGTTGTTTATCTTTACCTTTATCCGTCCATTACTGGATGTTTAGCGCCTTAGTCTCTCTCTCTGCATATCTCTCTGTCTCGCCCTCTTGAATCACATTACTTGTGCTACTCTTTACGATTAGAAAAGGCACGATGAGGTCACACTTTATGAATCCCAAAGGGGAATTTCAGGTGTTTTGAGCTGAAAGAGAACCTAGCTGTTACTGCTATTATATGAAAAAACACTTTGGTATATACTTCAACGATAAGAAGTCCTGGCTGTCCTTTGTCATGAACGTTAAGCAAACGAGAAATTCCTCCCTTCAGCGATTGAGCTTTTCTTCCAGGCCCTCCTATTGTCTGTGTTTCTGTCCTCATGACACTCCTGATAGGACGCGCGACAGGCCAACAAGGGGACAGACAGACTCGCACCACGACGGCTGATAACAGACCACCACAGCTAACCAAACACACAGCCAGAAGATAAAAGTTAGACAAGGAGGACGGAGCGCTGTCTGGGGCATGCAGGGTGTGGGTGGGGGTGCAGGGGGGGGGGTGGGGGTGCAGAGTGGGTGGGGCTAGGAGACGTCTAAAGCGCTCTTTCAGCTTTTGTGTGTGATGATGATGATGCAGAATACCAGAATGCCCAGGAGAGACTGGAGGCCTGCACGGCAACATACATGCTCGGTCTGGAGGGAGAGAGGGAGGAGGGAGGGAGGGAGGGAGGGAGGAGAAAGAAAGGAGGAAGAGAGAGATGGGGGAGAAATAAAGTCAGAGGCCGAGAAAGAGAGGTATAGGTGAGAGTGAGAGATGAGTAAGAGATATAGATGGAGAGAGAGAGGGGGGAGAGAGAGAGGGGGGAGAGAGCGAGGGGGGAGAGAGAGAGAGAGAGCATTTTAAAGAGAGACTAGCCACTGCCAATCCAAGGTCATGTGAAACAAGATCTCCCTCCACAGCCATTCCTCCGTCCAGCCCATCTGCCCGTCCATCGGCCCCCCTCCCCCACCGCCTCCAGCAGTGCTCCACCCCAGACCACTTCAATACCCCAGACTAAATATTTGCCCAAAAAGTTACATACCAAGAAAAATTGTTGAAAGAGTGTAAAGAGGTGACAGGAAGAATGTACAGAGGGATGGGATATGAAAATATGGATGGAGGACTAGTGTTTGTGTGTTTTTGTGTGTGTGTGTGTGTGTGTGTGTGTGTGTGTGTGTGTGTGTGTGTGTGTGTGTGTGTGTGTGTGTGTGTGTGTGTGTGTGTGTGTGTTGTGATGTGTGTGTATGTGTGTGTGCTGTCATTCTCGTTGGGCATGTGTGTCTGTGTGTGTGTGTGTTGTGTGTTGTGTGTGTGTGTGTGTGTGTGTGGTGTGTGTTGTTTGTGTGTGTGTGTGTGTGTGTGTGGTGTGTGCTGTGTGTGTGTGTGTGTGTGTGTGTGTGTGTGTGTGTGTGTGTGTGTGCTGTGTGTGTGTGTGTGTGTGTGTGTGTGTGTGTATGTTGTGTGTGTGTGTTAAGGTGTGTGTGTGTGTGTGTGTGTGTGTGTGTGTGTGTGTGTGTGTGTGTGTGTGTGTGTGTGTGTGTGTGTGTGTGTGTGTGTGTGTGTGTGTGTGTGTGTGTGTGTGTGAAGGGGTCTGCGTGGAGTGTTCAG
>OLKM01003723.1:22013-24513 GCA_900291075.1 Melanogrammus aeglefinus | reverse complement strand
CTCTGCCGGCCGGCGCAGCGAGAGATAATGAGAGAAGAAGAATGGGGCCATTAGGAGGACAATTTGGGAGTTCACAAGCCGTGTCCGGCATCCTCAAACAAGATGTGCTCGGAGGAGCACACCCCAAACACACTCAATCACACACTTAATCACACACACACACACACACACCCATTGCAAGCACACACACATGCACATGCACACACGCACATGCAGACACACACACACACACACACCACACACACACACACATGCTCATACCACACACACACACACAAGCGCGGACGAGTGACGACACGACAACCACCACACACCACCACACAACACCACACAAACACACACCAAGCCCAGCACACACACACCCACAACAAACCACACCACACAACACACTGCAGACCCGACAGTATCAAGCATATTAAAAATGACCTGCGTGTCACTACATCCATGTAACCAGGTGCAATCCAATACGTGTCAGACTACGCCCCCCCCTCCCCCTCCCTCCCTCCCCTCCGATCCCCGCTCTTCCTCTCCTCTCCTCTCCCTCTTCGTCTCTCCCCCCCTCAACTCTCAACCCCAACCCCCCCATATCCTCCCCATGCTGTATTGTGTCGGACAGAACAACTTAGGTGTCCCATGGGCTGCCCATTTGTGCCAGCACAAGTGTTTGTAGTTCACTGGCAGATAATTTACCCACAAGACCATCGCGCGCCTACAGACATCGCCGTCAAAATGCTCAATTTCTCACATACGGAAGTTACACGAGGGCTGGCACCGGGTACCATGTGTTTGACAGGTGATGTGTTGTGTGCTGGGTGTGTCGTGTGTGTGTGTGTGTAGTGTGGTGTGTGTGTGATCGTGCATGTGTGTAGTGTGTGTGTGTGTGTGTGTGTGTATGTGTTGTGCGTCCGTCGCGTGCGTGCGTTGACGTGCGGTAGTGTGCTGTGTGGTGTGTGTGTTTGGTAGGGAGTCTTATGTATGTCATGAGGGGGGGGGCGGGGTGTCCTCTGTGCAATGTGTGTGTGTGTGTGTGTGTGTGGTGTGTGTAATGAAGGGGGGGGGGTGATATGTGGCCGAGTGTCGGCGAGTCTGTGTGTTTTTACGGGGAGCAGGGTCTGTGGTTGTGTGTATGTGTGTGTCAGGGGGGCTGTGTGTGTGTGTGTGTGTGTGTGCGTAGCCCCTGTGAGATATTAACACAGCTCTGGCTGTGTCAGCAGCACCGCGGCGTTTTCATTCTTTCATGTTCCATTTATTCGACCTCTGACCCCTCTCTCACATACACACACGCACACACGCACACGCACTCTCGCACACGCAGGCACGCAAACACACGGAGCCCCCGCTGATTTTGGCTCCTTTACGCACACATTAAGGCCTCACCTCCAGACACACACACACACACACACACACACACACACACACACACACACACACACACACACACACACACACACACACACACGCCGAATAAGGATATCCTGGAAGCCATTCTTCAGGATATATGCATGTTCTCCCCCCCTCCCCCCTCCTTCCATTATGTTTCCCTCTCCTGGTGTCTTTGATTAATAATTATATTTGCTACGTCCAATCAGAGTGATTAATCATGGGCCACGCCACGGGTCTGCCTGTGGATGACCACCGCTTACAACCCTACACACACACACACACACACACACACACACACACACACACACACACACACACGCCCAACCAGACACCACACGACATCACACACACATCCACACGAACAAAGTCCGCGCACACCACAACACCACATACACCACTACCATCATACCCGCACACAACAACCTCTTAGGCCCACCTATGACAGCGACCATTCACCCACCCTAATTACCCGCACACACAAACATCTACACACCTAATCACACGACACACACACACACACACACACACACACACACACACACACACACACACACACACACAGACATCCCAGGTATTTCCCCATAGACAGCCCCATGGTGTGACAGCACCATAAAATGGCCATTTATCAAAGTGTCCCCCCCAGTACATCGAAGCATCAAGCAGTCTCCAAATGGTAAGCCCTTTTTAACCGCATTTCTACTGCTTTTTGTCATGAATATACCACAAGCTGATACCACAAGCTACAAATAATAGCATAAGCCAACACTCTCAACGAATGTATACGTTGAACAGGTTCATCACTTGAGCTAACTCCACAGAAACATTTCTGTTTCTGTGTGTTTGTGTGTATGTATGGAGTGTGTGCGTGTGTACATGTATATGGCTGTGTGTGTGTGTGTGTATTTTGTGTGTCTGTCTGTGTGTTTGTGTGTCTATGGTAGTGTGCGTGTGTGTGTGTCCCACAATCCCCCATCACTTCTTGGCTGCGTGGTGGTGGTCCAGAGGGCTGAGTAATGCAGACCCATTGCCTCATGGGTCAATAGTAGTAATAATAAGAAGAGAGATATTCATAGACTCACATATTGGCTACACGTTTAAATCTCTCTCTCTCTCTCTC
>OLKM01003723.1:14513-17013 GCA_900291075.1 Melanogrammus aeglefinus | reverse complement strand
GGAATAAGCAGTATGTTCACGTCTCTTCCTCCCAGCCTCCCCTGCTCATCAGGATGAGATATTATGGGATGTGGACATCGCATTGTTGGCTTGCAGCCACATGCTGTAGCCCTTTAGAGAAGGGTTTTATTTTGGTCTGAACAACACACACACACACCCCCACACGTGTTTAGGGGAGGAACACAATCACACAGTACACAGGCAGATGCAGACGCACAGTCATACACTTATACAGCTACAAAAACAAAAATACTCACACACACGGCACATGCACGGATGAGAGAGGGGGGAGAGAGAGAGACGGAGGGCGAGACAGAGAGAGTGAGTCAGAGAGAGAGCGGGACAGAGAGAGAGACAGATAGGGTGAGTCAGAGACAGAGACAGAGAGAGAGACAGATAGGGTGAGACAGAGAGAGAGAGAGACACACAGAGAGGAGAGAGGAGTGGTGCTAGTAATCGAATCAGGGCCATAAGTGAAGGGTGCCTTCCCGTTTAAAAGCTAAGGCTAACGGCTAATGGGGAGCAGATGTGTAGCCCGGCGCGGCGTGCTAAAGGTGGCGAGTCAGAGCCCGGCGCTCACCCCTGGCCCGGATATATCTTCATCCAGGAGACTAGCGGTGTCCTCTTCCAGTACATCTTCCACAGCACATCAAATCACACTCATGTGTGTTCCACTCTGTGTGTGTGTGTGTGTGTGTGTGTGTGTGTGTGTGTGTGTGTGTGTGTGTGTGTGTGTGTGTGTGTGTGTGCGTGTGTGCGTGTGTGTGTGTGTGCGTGTGTGTGTGTGTCTCGGGTCATGTGCGTGTGCCTGTATAAGTATGTGCATGTGTGTGTGCGTGTGTGTGTGTCTGTCTGTCTGCGGGGCCTAGGGGTGTGTGTGTCTATATGTGTGTGTGCGTGTATTCCCGTGTCCTTGCATGAGTGTGGCGTGTGTGCGTCCTGTGTGTCTGTGAGTGTGCGTATAGTGCGTGTAAGTGTGGACCCCTGGAAAGGGCCCGACACCCATCCCTATCACTTTGCCCTGTCAGCTCCACACGTCTGGCTTCAATATCAGCCCCCCCACCGTTACTACGGAAACACCGTCTCATCCAGCCATCCGTCACCTAGTGATACTCGTTAGAGTGTGACTGTGTGGTGTGTGTGTGTAGCTGTGTGTGTTGATGTGTCCATCCGTCACCTAGTGATACTCGTTAGAGTGTGACTGTGTGGTGTGTGTGTGTGTGTGTGTGTGTGTGCGTGTGCGTGTGCGCGTGCGCGTGTGTGTGTGTGTGTGTGTGTGTGTGTGTGTGTGTGTGTGTGTGTGTGTGTCTAGGTATTCATAGGAAAGACAGAGAGGGAGATTCTGAGTGGTTCCTAACCACACCGTACTGTGTGCATAGGTATTAAAAGATATGGGGGAGAGTGGGAGAGCCAGAGGGATGAGAAGGAGAGTGATAGAGAGAGAGATATGTCTTTGTGGTTCCTGACAGAACTTGAAGAATGACCTGTTTGCATCTGGAGATATTTTTAGTGTTACTGTAATGCTGCCATCCATCAGGCCATGGTACAACATTGTCCCTCAGTGTTTTCTATCTTATCCAACTATTGTAAGTAATCATCACGATGATGGAAATAACAATGTTTTACCAAAGCCTGAACATGATTAACAATAACAACATTAAAAGGAAACTCGTAATTTCCTTAAAAAAGCACCACATTTTATTCTATTTCGGGCACTTTTCTTTTACTCACTTTTACTTTTACTGTTTTAAAAAAAAAAAGGGCGATTCTTATCCTGGTCCAAAGCCTATATACATATATAATTATGGTCTAAAAACACTATATACAAGCTCTAAGTTTGGCACGTCCCTCAGTGCCTCTGGCCGGCCTGCTTACCAGGGCCCTGACTCTCAGCTGTAATTCTCCCCAGCTGTCTCCCTGTGACACAGAGAGATATGCAGGCAGCAGAGAGGAGATGGGGAGGGTTCAAAAGGCAAGAGGCACCGCAGAAGACTTCACCGTGGACAGGACGCCCACACAGAAGCAGGGGATTTGGAGTTTGTTTAAGTTCTGGGAGGGAGAAAGTTATCAGTTGCTCGTTGGCTCTTTTTTTTCCTTTCTTGAGTGAGCGTTCGTTTTTAGCTTAAACCTATGGCTTAAACAATGTTGTCCTAAGAGCACAAGATACTTTCCTAGCCAGACGGAAGAACTGGTATGTAGACAGATTTCACTTTCTTGAAATGAACGGTGCGGGACAATATCTTTCACCTTCTTTTCTCTCCTCTCCCACCTCCTCCTGCTTTCCTCCGTCACTCCTCCGTCACTCCTCCCCTTCACTTGAGTCTCTGTTATTCTATCCATCTCGTAAAAGAGGGTGGGGGACATTTATGAGGATAATCCATCCATTATTCTGTTGTTCTTGAGAAGGCGAGGGGGGGCAGAAGAGGGGAGAGGACTGAACATTAGGCATCTTGCCGTAACGTCACTGAATCGTTCCAAACTCTTCGTCACACTTTTCAAA
>OLKM01003723.1:7500-10000 GCA_900291075.1 Melanogrammus aeglefinus | reverse complement strand
ACGTGTGCAATGAGCTAAACATGCACGTGGGTAGACACACATGCAGGGAGATGTGCACGTAGCTATAAACGTGCACGTGGGTAGACATGCATGCCGGGAGATTTGCAGTTTGGTATAAACATGCATGTGGGTAGACTTGCATGCAGGCGGACGTGCACAATGGTACAAACGTGCACGTGGGCAGACATGCATGCAGGGAGATGTGCACGTAGGTATAAACATGGATATGCATGCAGGTAGATAAATGCCCATGGATACACACGCACACACACATGCAGACATAGACGTTCATTTAGATACGCGAATGGGACACGCGTACACTTTGCAGATAAAATAATTTGCGCACATGTTTAGGCCTATAGCAGTTCTAGGAATAGAAATAAGAAAGAGGCACAGAGGAAATTGAATTTGTACTGCATAATCGTGAAAACAAACAAATCAAAGGCTCACTATGGACCCATGTACACACTCTGCTGTGGAAAATAAGGGAAAGAATATTCCCCTTCTATTTATTTTTTACTTGGCAGTGTGTAGTGTATTTTGTGCACACGTGTGTGTGTGTGTGTGTGTGTGTGTGTGTCTTTTATTGGTATGTGTATCTGTTTGTCTTTTGTGTGTGTTTATATATACATACCTTTTGTGTGTGTGTAGTGTTTGTGATGTGTGTGTGTGTGTGTGTGTGTGTGTGTGTGTGTGTGTGTGTGTGTGTGTGTGTGTGTGTGTGTGTGTGTGTGTGTGTGTGTGTGTGTGTGTGTGTGTGTGTGTGTGTGTTTGTGTGTGTGTGTGTGTGTCTGTATTTTGTGTTTGTGTGTGTGTGTGGCTGGAATAGGGGATAATGAATGGTAGCAGACATGGACATTGATTTTAGTAATAACAACGCGATGCAGGGTGGTGTCGGTGATGGCGGAGGTGTCGGTGGTGGTGGGGTTGGGGGGGGGGGGGGGGGGCGAGGCAGACGTCAGCCCCGGGTCCATCCATCTATGAAACAGGACATGGCAGTAATAGGAAAACGCCACACACACCGCTGTGGCCCCGGGCAGAACACACAGCAACTTATCACTGAGCTGAACTTTGATGCTTCGCCGCGCGCAGGCTGGGAAATATATATAATATATAATTCCATTATTCCTTCACAGATGATGAGACACAGGCCGCCTGTGCGTTTGTGTGTGTGTGTGTGTGTGTGTGTGTGTGTGTGTGTGTGTGTGAGTGTGTTTGTGTGTGTGTGTGTGTTGATGGGATGTTGCATCTTTGTAAACCCAAGCATCAATGCGGGCACAAACACTTACACAAACACACACGCTGATACACACACAGGAATTGGCCTTATGTGCTGACATGGAAAATGCTGCTGTTTAGTTATTAAATTATCATTTTTTTCCCAAGAAAGGTTTGCGCTCATGATGCGTGTCTGTGTGTGTGTGTGTGTGTGTGTGTGTGTGTGTGTGTGTGTGTGTGTGTGTGTGTGTGTGTGTGTGTGTGTGTGTGTGTGTGTGTATGTACGGTGTGTGTGTGTGTGTGTCTGTATGTGTGTGCTGTGTGTGTGTGTGTGTGTGTGTGTGTGTGTGTGTGTGTGTGTGTGTGTGTGTGTGTGTGTGTGCGCGCACGTGTGTGTGCGTGTGTGTGTGTGTGTGTACGTGTGTGTGTGTGTGTGTGTGTGTGTGTGTGTGTGTGTGTGTGTGTGTGTGTGTGTGTGTGTGTGTGTGTGTGTGTGTGTGTGTGTGTGTGTGTGTGTAAACGTGTGTTTGTTGGTGTGAGTGGTTTTAATGGTTCTACCGGGTTTTCCACACATGAGGCTAGGCGTAGATTAAGTCATCAATGTAAGGCTTACTGCTGAATCTCATTAAACCCTTTGACATTATATCTGAATGACCACAGGTAAACTCGTTGAGTCACACCGATGAGTGCTTAACAAAAAACAAACTCCAAACATGTCCGAGAAATGTGTGCCATTCGGTAACATGTGAAAGGATTTAAGGAGTTCTTCCTCTGTAGAGCTGCAATACTATCAGGGCTGGGGGTCTCCTTGTTCTGCTACAACCTGTCCCTCAACCTACAAGCAGATGAAGCTCCTTCTTCTCTACACCTGTCCCTCAACCTACGAGAGGGTCCTTCTTCCTCCTCCTCTACCGTCCCTCCTCCTCTTCTCCGCCTCCTGTGAGTGTGTGCGTGTGTGTTTTATTTGTCTGTGTGTGTGTGGCACATCTGCATACGTGTGTCTTTATTCAAACAAAGTATATTGTGCCATTTGTGCTGAAAAAACTATCATAATAATGATTTCCTTTTCCTTTATTCAGTCCCTCCCCCCCACACGCACACAGCCACCACAATCCCATGTTCCTCTACAGACCAAATAGTGCTGATCGCTGCCCAAAAACTCACAGAGAAAACAGAGAGAGGGGGAGAGAGAGAGGAAGGGTGAGAGAGAGAGAGAGAGAGAGAGAGAGAGAGAGAGAGAGAGAGAGAGAGAGAGAGAGAGAGAGAGAGAGAGAGAGAGAGA
>OLKM01003722.1:30000-31343 GCA_900291075.1 Melanogrammus aeglefinus | reverse complement strand
CCCCGTCGAAGGACCGATACACAGAGCGATCCTACCTCCAAACCCCCCCTCTGGGAGGAGTTGGAGCAAGTCGTGACATGGACCATATGTTGGTGGCTGTACAATCCCCACCCGTTGCAGGAACACACACACACGCACACACACACACACACACACACACACACACACACACACACACACACACACACACACACACAGACACACAGACACACGAGTGTGCGGTATGAAATAGATCACTATAAGGGGCATTGTGGACAGACATGAGTCCTTTATTGACTTTACAGTCGATGGAGTGCTTAGCCCATGACCTGTCTTGACCTCTGTCATGGGTAATGACTGCTGCTGCAGGGGCTGATGGGTAAAGCACGCCACAGGACATGTCAGAGCTCCATCTCGTCTCTCTCTCTCTTTCTCTTGGCTCGGGCGATGGCGGCCGTTACCTGAAAACAGCCTGTGGTACAAACATCAGCCGCGGCCAAATTCTCTACACGGAGCGGGCACCGGTTCAAGTGAATTCACCGTCTTCTAAAGCAGGGGAACACACCCAGGCTTCTGTTTCTCCCGCTCAGCGCACGCTCGCTAAGCATACTCGCGTACCACTCTCGCTCCCTCTTGCACTATGTCTCTCTCGCGCGCTACGTCTAAAAGTTTGCCTATGCCCGGAGGGGAGCAGTTATCTTTAACTACAGCAAACAACACCTGGTGCCCCATTGTGTCCTTAAAAAATAAATATGTCTCTTCTCTAAATGGGCTGCTGAGTGTGTCTTTGGATGTGCCCGGTTTAAAAGAAAAAAAAAAAGGTCAAATGATTTTTCTGGTAATTTGTAGGAGTAAAAATCAGCTAATGTCACTTTATTATTCCCACTGGATTACACGGACAACGCGGTGAAGGTTGTTAACAAGGTCTCCCTCTCGCTCTCTCCGTGGTCCTCTAGGTCGTCCCTCTAGCCAGCTACGGTAACACCAGCAGACGGTCATTAGCATCTCTTTGATAGCCGGGGGTCCCATCTGTCCTCAGAGGTCTTACACTCTCGCCGTAACCTTCCTGCCCTCAGAGTCTGACCCCTCCTCCTCCAGCCCTCCACCCCTTCCACCCCTTAGACAGACCATCCCTGGACAGTCACCACGTCAGGCGTCTGGATGTAGCCACAGAGGGGAAGGGGGGGGGGCGGGTTGGGTGGAGGTACAGAGGGCTGATTTTATCTCCCTGTAGTCCACACACCAGAGTCTATCAAAGGCCACACATCAGACACACCTTCGCCATACTGATGAGCTAGAGAGGGAGGACGTTGGGTTAGAGGAGAGAGAGGGCGAGAGAGAGAGAGAGAGAGAGAGAGAGAGAG
>OLKM01003722.1:10000-25000 GCA_900291075.1 Melanogrammus aeglefinus | reverse complement strand
CACACACACACACACACACACATACACAGACATGCATGCACACACACCACGGTCCTGTCTTCACATTTTTGGAGCAGGGGCAGAGCACATTAGCTGGGCAGCTTTTGAGGAAAAAAAAAAAGCGAAAAAAAAACACACGAGCAGGGAGTGTAAGCCGGCGGCCCTCAGAGAGGCCTCGCAGCTGGAGCCAGCCGGGTCGAGGGGAGGAAGGGAGGGCCCGTTTACACTACAGGAGCGCCAGGAGCACGGCCCTCCATGAGCACAGCAGCAGGAGGAGGGATGGGCCTATGGGGGGGAGTCAGACACCGCCAGCAGCCTCCTGGTGAACACGTGAGGGAGGAGCCGGAGGAGGAGACGCACCGACGACCGCTCACGCTCTCACCCCCTCACTTATTCACCCGCTGATCCTCACTCTTTCACGCACTCACTCTCTGCATATTTCTCTCTCTCTCTCCCCCCCCCCCCCCCCCTCCTTCACCCTCTCATCCTCACTTTCTTGACCCTCTCACTTGGTCATCTTCTCTCGCCATCTCACTCCTCACCCTCTCACCGGGCAGGGAACACAACAGCGTAAAAGGGTGCTACGTGTGTCTGTGTGGGCTGACTGGACGAGGTACACCAAAACTCAGAGAGGAAGAGAGGGAGGGAGGGAGGGAGAGGGAGAGAGAGAGAGAGAGAGAGAGAGAGAGAGAGAGAGAGAGAGAGAGAGAGAGAGAGAGAGGGAGAGGGAGAGAGAGAGAGAGAGAGAGAGAGAGAGAGAGAGAGAGAGAGAGAGAGAGAGAGAGAGAGGGAGAGAGAGAACGCGATAGAGAAAATGAGAGTGGAAGAGAGGTGGCAGCTGGACTTCTCTTGCTAATTCAGCACTTTAACAAATCAATGCCACTTGAGGAGTACAATCCCAAGCCCTGAGCTACAATACACGTTTGTGTGTATGTGTCTGTGTGTGTGTGTGTGTTTGTGTATGTGTGTACGTGTGTTTGTGTATATGTGTGTGTGTGTGTGTGTGTGTGTGTGTGTGTGTGTGTGTGTGTGTGTGTGTGTGTGTGTGTGTGTGTGTGTGTGTGTGTGTGTGTGTGTGTGTCTGTCTGTGTGTGTGTGTAGGGTGGTACTGGTGTGGGGTCCACCGCTGCAGTGTACATTAAGGTTGGGTAATGTGTTAACTCATAACTCTATCATCAACCAAGGCCGGGCGTTATCCGTCTCTGTCAAGAAGAGAAGCTGCTTCATCTATCATTAGCAGGAAACAAAGAGGCCAACTACAGACAGAGAGATATGAAAGTCAGACATGAAAAAACAAAACATTAACAAAGAATGATAAAAGCAAAAAGGAAAATAAAGAAATAATAAAAGGATAAAGCAAAGAATCTCTCCCCCTTTCCTTCTTTCCCTCTCTCCTCTCCCTCTCCCTCTCCTCTCCTTTCTCTCTCTCTCTTTATCTTCCCCGCCTCAAGCCCTATCTAATGTACTCCTCCACCCTCCCCTCCCCAACCACCCACCTATCCACCATGTGCCTACCTCCCCAGGTCAAGGTGATCACGTTGTGGCTGACAGAGTTGAAGTCATTGGGGTGATGTGGTGGTGGTGGGTGGAGGGTTGAAAGCCTCCGCTGTCTACCCAGAGGTGGAGCACCTCCACGGGCATTGAGTCCTGAGTTTTTGTAAGTGATCAATTAGAACCTTTATGATTCCAAAATATGAGTTTGACATATTGATTTGGTTATCGTACCCCTTTCAATAGTTAGTGCGCTCAACTCTTCAATGAGGAGGAATCATAGGATTTATTGGTTCATATATTTTTTACTGTTTTATTTCACCTTTATTTATTCAGGAGGTCTCATTGAGGTTAGGCACCTTTTTTACAAGAGAGACCCGATAACTGTCTAAAGCGGCAAGCATATCTCATAAATACACAAGAAAAGGGCAATGTTTTTCTCTTTGTGGAAGTAAGCCTGTTTAACCCTGTCCACTGCTGTAATAGTGTTGACCAGACCCAACTGCTTCCTGCTTCAGGGCTTCAGCCCTAATGACTGCCTTTCTACTTCCCTGAAATGTAACAATGAGTGTGTATTAGCTGTGTGTGTGTGTGTGTGTGTATGCATTTTTCGTTTACATATTGCTACGGTGTAAACATAATTCACTTTCACAGACACCGTAGCTGTCCATCTTTGTGCGGATGTGCGTGATTATGTGTGTGTGTGTGTGAGTGTGTGTATACGTGTACGTGTGTGTTTTTTATCAAATCAGTGCGTGTGTGTTTGTGTGAATGACTCATGCTCTTTTTGTCAGCAGCAGCAGGCGCTAATAACACACAAGGGGACATGATCAATACTCACTCTCTCTATTCAATTTCAGACACACACACACACACACACACACACACACACACACACACACACACACACACACACACACACACACACACACACACACACACACACACACACCTACACACACACACACACACACACACCTACACACACACACACACACACACACACAAACGCACACACACTGGCGGGCGCACCAGAGGTAGGGGGACTTTCCACACACAGATGTAGCCAGAGGGCTATAGCTAACAATCGCCGCTCGGTGCAAATACGAAGAAAACTTGAATATGTATTTATCCTGTCGGGAAAAGCCTCATCCATCTATCGGCAACAAAACAAACAAATGTTAAGAAAGTGAAAGGAAAGACGGGGGTTGGAGGGGAGGGGCGTGGGGTGGCATGGGTTGGAGGTGGAGTGTGGTGGGAGAGAGCGGTGGAGGAGAGGGGATGGAGTAGAGGGAGAGGAGAAGAGGAGGTGGAGGAGAGGAGGTGGAGGAGAGGGGGTTGAGGAGCCGGGGATGAGGTGGGCGTCGGAAAGACAAGCTGCCAACGGTACCTTTAAAGAGGGCAGCCGTCATCAGGAGAGCAGAAAGGGAATCTGGCCATTAAGCCTAAGTGAAGGACTATTAGATCAGGGAGGTAAAGGAGGTGGGCATTTACCATCAGCGGAGGAACCCGGCCTCTCCCGTTTTTTCCTTCCAGGAGCGAGAGGAGTGTTACAGCTCATCCCCAGTCGTCAATTTGAAACATCTCTCAGGAGCGGCTGAGCCGCGCTGGGGCCCGTCTCTGTAGGTTAGACAGTCTGTGTAGCTACAACTCAGTGGTGGTGGTGGAGGTCCTTAACGCCACTAGATGGGTGACCTGAGAGAGCGATGAAGATGACTATTACTGTCACTTAGTCCACGAGTCCCACTAGTAGATTAAACAACCCAACACGTCTCTGGGTCTCAATAACTCTCTCTCTCTCTCTCTCTCTCTCTCTCTCTCTCTCTCTCTCTCTCTCTCTCTCTCTCTCTCTCTCTCTCTCTCTCTCTCTCTCTCTCTCTCTCTCTCTCTCTCTCTCTCTCTCTCTCTCTCTCTCTCTCTCCCCTTAATGTCAACCTTCCATTCTTATCACTGCAGACCAGTTAATCCTCCTGTCTCCTCTCCTCTCTCCTCCTCTCCCTCCTCTCTCCTCTCTGCTCTCTCCTCCTCTTCCTCCTCTCTCTCCTCTCCTCCTCTCTTCTCTTCTTTCTCTCAGCCCAGTGGGTCTCTGGGGGGCCACAAGAGAGAGCTTAAAAATGGGTGGTTGGGAAGAGGGGGGGGGGATCCTCACTTGCCTCTGCGACACATAATACAGCCTGAGCAATCGGCTTCAGGCCTGACACGTATTTACTCATCTTAGGGGACCCAACCCACCCCCCGCTCCCCCCCCCGACACACACACATACACGCCCCACCTCCCTCACACCAAATCCCCCCTCACACCCCACTCCACCCACTGCTGGGAAACGGATGGGTGAGAGGGGGGGGAGGGGGGGGACTGGAGGGGGAGGGAGGGGGGAGGGTGTAGGGAGGGAGGGGAGTCTAAATTAACACTTGACATTCAATACGGTCAGGTCCTTAATTGGCCGGGGCTTTCCTGAGAAGGCAATTTTCTATTCCCCAAACTGCCCCCGCACTGTGCCGCGTGCCACTGTCATCTGTGTGTATATGTGTGTGTGTGTGTGTGTGTAGTGTTCTATGTGTGTAGCTGTGTCCGCACTGTGCCGCGTGCCACTGTCATCTGTGTGTATATGTGTGTGTGTGTGTGTGTGTCTGTGTGTGTGTGAACGTGTCTGCTGTGTGCCTTTGTCAGGAACTGAGAAATTGCTGTATTTGAGTGTGCGCCACAGCAAAAACGTGTGGCCACGCATTTCTATGTGTCTGTGTGTGTGTGTGTGTCTGTTTTTGTGTGTGTGTATGTGTGTGTGTGTGTGTGTGTGTGTGTGTGTGTGTGTGTGTGTGTGTGTGTGTGTGTGTGTGTGTGTGTGTGTGTGTGTGTGTGTGTGTGTGTGTGTGTGTGTGTGTGTGTGTGTGTGTGTGTGTGTATGTGTGTGGGTGCATGTGTGTGTGTGTGCGCGTGTGGGGGTCCGTAGAGGAACCTTGTGTCCCTTTCCTTCCTTTAATGAGGCTGGATGAATTAGTGCTACGTGACATGTTTTTTAGCAGTACTGCCCCCTCCTCCTCTTCCTCCGCCACCACTTCCACCTCCACAGCCCTGTCGCTAGTCTCCTCTATCTTCCCCCAGTTGTGACAGGCATCTAGTGGCTAGAAAACATGCCCTGGGCAGCCTGGAGGCTGCAGCCTTTGAGAGCAAAGGTCCTGCTTTGCACTGCATATTAACACACACACACACACACACACACACACACACACACACACACACACACACACACACACACACACACACACACACACACACACACACACACACACACACACACTCACACCCATACACACACACTTTCCAATATTCCTCATTGTTCGTTTTCTACTTGCCGATAGACATTTGCAGACGCACACCCACAGCCGCACCACACCGTCTACCCTAACTTGTAGACACTTTCTGCCTCGCACTTCCCTGAGGATCGTGTTTCACTTGATGTTATTACAGCTTTCAACCTGAGAGGTAATAGGCTTCCTTTAACAGATCTGACAGCATTTACAACACAGGCCTGAGTCCCGCGCTTTAATCACCCCGGCGACTCCGACCTATTATCAACTGATCCCAGACCAGAGAATCCTACTCCTGGTGCCCCCTTTGGATGATCCGCTGAGTGTCAGCTCTCTGCCCCCCCACCCCTCTCTTCATCACAACACATGCTTTTAGTGATCCTGGTCCCCGGTTGTCCTGGAACACGAGTCTATACGGCGGGACGGTGTTATTGTATTATTATTCGAGCGGATGTCGTGGCATGTAGCTTCGGTAAGTACGTGCCGGAAGCAGGACGTAAATCTCCTGCGGCAGCGAGGCAAGACATCCTCTTTATGTGTGTTATTTCGTTGTGTTGAAAAGCGCTGCGGTTTGCACATCGATCGCGCCGCCGCCGGGGCCACCTTTGACCCCCGTCCGTCCGTCCCGCCCCGCCCACTCTGCTGGCGACACACAACGTTTTTAGCAAAATTTACGAGGTTAAATGGTTAATGCGGGCCAAACGCGATTCCATCCGAGCCCATAAATCCTTGGCCGTCGTTGTTGTTGTTGTTGTTGCTGTTGTCACCGGAACACTCAAATGATCAACAAGCGATGGAGTAATGACCCGCATAAACAAACATCAGCCGCAAATTGTTGCTTTTTTTTTTCTGGCTAATTTGGGGAACATATCAAATGGATTAAACGTCATGAAATATTAAATGTCAGTCAGAGCCGTAGGAAATCAGCCGCGCCGACGGCCGGCGCTCCAGAGCAGAGCACTTATCGCACTTACGCCGTGTGTTTCCCGACAACGGGCAAGGCAGGCCAGGACACTCACACACAAACCATCCACAGGGTCTACGTTTACTCCCATTCACAAGGGTGTGTCTACCCTGTTTGGAGCGTGTGTGTGTGTGTGTGTGTGTGTGTGTGTGTGTGTGTGTGTGTGTGTGTGTGTGTGTGTGTGTGTGTGTGTGTGTGTGTGTGCTGTGTGTGGTGTGTGTGTGTTGTGTGTGTGTGTGTGTGTGTGTGTGTGGTGTGTGTGTGGTGTGCCGCGTGTGGTGCGTGTGTGTGTGTGTGTGTGTTGTGGGTTCGTGTATTGTGTGTGTTTGGGTACGTGTATATGTGTGTGTATGTGTGTGTGTGTGTGTGTGTGTGTGTGTGTGTGTGTGTGTGTGTGTGTGTGTGTGTGATGTGTGTGTGTGTGTGTGTGTGTGTGTGTGTGTGTGTGTGTGTGTGTGTGTGTGTGTGTGTGTGTGTGTGTGTGTGTGTGTGTGTGTACGTGTGTGGGGTGTGTATATGTGTGTGTGGAAATCATTTATGTATTAAACGGCAATGCATGCTTCGACTTAGTGATGTGACAGTGCTTCATTTCACACAATGAATGCACACACAGACACACACGGACACACAAACAGACACTACAGAGACTCTGAATAATACCCATGCAGTGGGAAGCAGAGGCATATGCTTGTACTGGTGGGTTCATATTTTTAACCAGTGGTGGACAAACACACACACACACAAAACACAAACTCTAACCCAATAACCGCCTGCATATGTTCACACTGTTTCAGTTGTTATTTGGATATTAGCCTCTGCAATCTTCTAACCAGAGATTTCATTATGTAACCAATTGAGGCATAATGAACCTGACCTGTAAGAAAAAAGCACAGAGTGTTTCTCCCTGATTCTTTGTGGTTGTGGTGTAGTTGTAGTGTGTGTGAGTGTGAGTGTGTGTGTGTATGTGTGTGTATGTGTGTGTGTGTGCGTCCATATTTATGCCCTGTTTGTGTGTGTGGGGATTGTGTAAGTGTGTGCTTGTCTGTACATCTGCGTGCGTCCACATTTCTGCGTGTTTTTTGTATGTGTGTGTGTGTGTGTGTGTGTGTGTGTGTGTGTGTGTGTGTGTGTGTGTGTGTGTGTGTGTGTGTGTGTGTGTGTGTGTGTGTGTGTGTGTGTGTGTGTGTGTGTGTGTGTGTGTGTGTGTGTGTGTGTAAGTGTGTGTGTGTGTGTGTGTGTGTGTGTGTGTGTGTGTGTGTTTGTGAGTGTTGGCCATAAGCCCACCCCAGACTGTACCACCAGCCTCCCTGCTCCAGACCCTCCCCTAAATTCTCCTGGGGCCCCCTGCAGCCAGGCCCTGCCGTGGGCCAGAGACAGGGCAGAGCCCTGCAGAGTCGCTCAGGCCAGGTGGGAGACCCAACACTGAACAACAGGCTGACACGCCGGAGTCTAAAGTTTTAATAACATCAGAGGACTCTACACCCACTCCCTTTTGCTGCTACACACATGAGAGGCATGCACACACACACACACACACACACACACACACACACACACACACACACACACACACACACACACACACACACACACACACACACACACACACACACACACAGTGTGCACAATGCATTTGCACCAAAACACACAGAAACACACAAAACACACAGACTGACAAACACCAAAGCAGACGCCCCTCCCACACACACACACACACATACACACACACACACACACACGCACACACACACGCTATAAGGTACAAGTGTTAATGTACATAATCAATGTACAAAAAAAAAGGGAGAGCAATTGTTGGTTCACTGTGAGCTTAAAAAAACAAAAACAACGGCCAACAATTTACTTAGCAACAACATGTGTAATTTAACCAATGCAGCAAAAAAATATCAAATGACATGTGAATGGCCATGAGCATGCACAAACAAACACAGAAACACGACTGCACGATAGTATGTGTCGCATTAGCGGGAGAACAGAAAACCCATTCAACTCTTGAGCCCTGAACAAGTCAAATTACCGTCATTATCCAGACCCATGAAAGCACACGCTGATGCGACTGGGGGTCTGAAGCAAACTAATAATAACGATAATAATAGCACTAATAATAGCAATTCCCCTGTAAGTGCTTTGACAAATCAAAGCGACAAGATTAACCTAGAAACACACACAAACACACACACACACACACGCACATACACACAAACACACACACACACTAAGAGGTCCTCCGTGTCGCCAAGGTAATGGCGGCCGAGCAGGGTGGCCGAGCTCTTAAAGACACAGGTATTATTATTAATAGCCAGCTCTGGCTGTCCCGGGCCCGGGGGCCAGTGGGCCCCGGGCCCTGCTCCAAAAGAAACAGCCTCACCGCCGAGCGGAGGAATAACAGGAAGAGGGAGAAGCCTCGACGAAAAGCCCCATGTCACTAAGCATGGGTCACGACAGAACGCCACCCCGCACTTGGACTGTGTGTGTGTGTGTGTGTGTGTGTGTGTGTGTGTGTGTGTGTGTGTGTGTGTGTGTGTGTGTGTGTGTGTGTGTGTGTGTGTGTGTGTGTGTGTGTGTGTGTGTGTGTGTGTGGTGTGTGTGTGTGTGTGTTTGGGGGGAGCAGGCACAGGCTGGGGCGCTGGGGCAGCGGCCGCTGTCGCTCCATTCAATTCAATGTGCTGAGAGGTCTATTGAGTTTATTGAGTGTGATTTTCTGTTTGTGTGTGTGTTTGTAG
Organism: Melanogrammus aeglefinus; assembly: GCA_900291075.1. Lineage (NCBI taxonomy): Eukaryota > Metazoa > Chordata > Actinopteri > Gadiformes > Gadidae > Melanogrammus > Melanogrammus aeglefinus. Next base: position 16,495 of record OLKM01003722.1, on the reverse strand, counting down.
GTGTGTGTGTGTGTGTGTGTGTGTGTGTGTGTGTGTGTGTGTGTGTGTGTGTGTGTGTGTGTGTTTGTGTGTGTGTGTGTGTGTGTGTGTGTGTGTGTGTGTGTGTGTTTGTAGGTGTGTGTGTGTGTGTGTGTGTGTGTTTTATTGTCTGTGTGTTTGCATCTGTGTGTGTTTGTGAGTGTCCCTATGTGTGTGTGTGCGTGTGTGTGTCTGTGCATTTGTATGTGTGTTTGTGTCACTGTGTGTGTCTGTCTGTGTTTGAGTGTCTATGGCAAATACCAGGTTGATGAAGTTAAGACGGGCCGCTCCTCACTCTAATACCCTTGATGCCTTCATTTCATCTTCCTCACACACACACACTCACGCATACACAAAAACACACACACACACGCACACACACACACACACACTCACGCATACACAAAAACACACACACACACGCACACACACAGACACACACCCACCCCACTATACACTGACCCCTTCATAACTGCCAAGAACTGGCGACAGCTGCCACATTCCAGCCTTGTCCGCCTCAGTGTGTGTGTATATATATGTGTGTGTGTGTGTCTGTATATGTGTGTGTGTGTGTGTGTGTGTGTGTGTGTGTGTGTGTGTGTGTGTGTGTGTGTGTGTGTGTGTGTGTGTGTGTGTGTGTGTGTGTGTGTGTGTGTGTGTGTGTGTGTGTGTGTGTGTGTGTGTGTGCACTCAGGTGCATGTATGTGTGTCCCGGAGCCCAACAGTGCTAATGTCCCCCTCATTAGCCGGTCAAAGGTGTGGTGACATCCTGAGCTGCAGAACCTTCAAACACACACTTCCTGTTCGCACCAGCGACTTCCTCGCTGGACAGGAAACCAGCCAAAGACAAATATCTAAATCCTCACTTTTGAGGGAGACGTCAAAGGAGACAAAAAATAACCCTTAGCAGTTCTGAAATAAAAACAATAAAAAAATAAAAGTGTAATCACAGAATAGAAAATTCACTTCTCCCTAAATAAATGTGCTAGAGTTAAACTAAAATGTGTGACCCATTAATATTCAGCATGGTATTTGTTTAACGTTCCACTTTAGCATGTTGTAAATTGTTAGCCATAACACTGTAATGGTGTTTAACCTACATCATTTATTAGCGCTGCCCGCCGGGGCCCACGTGCCACACACATGGTGAGAGGAGAGGCTCTACGCCGGTGTCTACATGAAACACCACATTTGTTTACTTCAAAGCAAAGACTAAATAAATCTTTCGGTTGGGACAAACCCAGCCGAGACAAGCCAGAATGATCACCTTAATCTCCTCCGGCCCCTTGCACGGTTAGTAAAACGATAACTTAAAAGTGTAACTGGCTGCCGTTGTAAAAAGACACATTTAAATAAACGTTGTACCGGTGAAATGCCCCAGTCCGATATATTCTGCCTGTTATTATTATTATTTTTTACTGTTTGACAGAGAAAGACAGCTATCTGCTAACATTGAAACATATGCACACCCACACAGGAGCCTCTGGAGTCCTGTGTGTGTGTTTATGTGTGTGTGTGTGTGTGTGTGTGTGTGTGTGTGTGTGTGTGTGTGTGTGTGTGTGTGTGTGTGTGTGTGTGTGTGTGTGTGTGTGTGTGTGTGTGTGTGTCTCTGTGTGTGTGTGTGTGTGTGTGTGTGTGTGTGTGTGTGTGTGTGTGTGGTTGTGCGTGTGTGTGTGTGCTTGTGTGTGTGTTTGTGTTGTGTATGTGTGTTCAAGGTTGTGCTTGTGTGTGTGTGTGTATGCATGTGTGTGTGTTCTGTGTGTGTTCTGTGTGTGTGTGTGCATGGCTTCTACTGGTTTTCACCACTCATCCCCCTGATAAGAGGCCAGCAGATGGCTGCGCATTGCAATCGTTCCTCAGCGCTCGAATGTAATCACTCACACACAAATATACACACACACACACACACACACACACACACACACACACACAAAAACACACGCAAACACACAAGAATAAAAACAGCATGTGCAAATACATACATGCGTAACTGTGTATACATGCATTCAGTAACACACACACACACACACACACACACACACACACACACACACACACACAACACACACACACACACACACACAAAGACACACACACACACACGCACACACACACACACACACACACACAGAAATGTGAAACAACATGTACAAACCCAAACACAACTTTGTGTGTACACAGTATGCACAAACAGTCACACACACACACACACTCTTTACAACGCGTTCCAAACAGTGCGCACACACACACACAAAACCACACACACAGATGCCTGTATTCCCTCCGTGGCTGGGGTCCACCCTGCTCTCCACCAGTTTGATTATTCCGGTATCCACCATGGTAGCTGCCACCTCCCCGGGACAAACAGGAAACAGCTGACATGGGCCTCATGAGCAAGGCTCACACGGTGCTTATCGATCGACCGACGCCCCCGGGGGCCAGCAGTGCCGTGTCAGGGGTCAACAGTGATCCACAACACGGGGCCCAACAGAGGCCTCCCACCACACCACGTAGCCTCCGCTGGGAGCTAGCACGGGAGCTGGCGCTGCAGCGAGGATGTAGTCCTTGTGTGCTTGAAAAGTGTTGTTTGTGTCCGGGGGAAAAAAAGGCGGATTGTGGAGTGTTATCGTTTTAATGTGTGTTTGGTAACATGCATACATAATGCATTTGCGGATGAAAGTAGGGTGTGGTGAGGATTTCATTAATTGCTGGGGATTTTTTTCGGTGATGTAGTGAAAAATGCCCGAAAAGGAAAACATTGAAAATGTTATTTTTTGGGGAAACCGTTACACTAATCCGGTTGAAACAGGTTTTATGGTAGAAATGCTGTGGACGTCATATCTCCCTGGCTGGCGTTTGGGTAAACAAAGTGGGGACCGCAGGATGAATGGGACCTTGTATGACATCCTCGTACGCGGGCCTAACACACACACACACACCTACATACCGTCTCTCTTACAAAAATATATCAGCCTGGGGAACTAGGTTTTGGAGCATTCCCACTGTCCAATTTTCACCGCTGATGATGAAGATGAAGATGAAGATATACAATGCATAGTGAGCAGGGACAGACATTCAACAATGAACTTAGTTCAACAAAGCTCAGCGCTTATGAAAAACCATTGGGGTACACCACGGCCGATGTAGTCCCCCAAACTGAAAGCCAAATATGAGGAAAACCAGGAACGATGTATTTACTGTCAACCGAAAAAACAGAGACGCTGTAATTCACATGAACACGAAGGGGACCATGAGCCAAAGCGTTGTTATCTACGACTGCTCAATTTGTAGAGCCATCCAATCAATGTATCAGCATGGAGATACAGCTGTTTGATATCTACTCCTGCTGTCTGGTTTCAATCCGCTGTGGTTTAAAAACATATTGTCCTCTCCTGCAGTAATAAAGAATCTTCTTGTGCCTACGCGGACATGAAACACGAGAGCACATCAAAAAACAGCCTGCATGTGTTTGACTTTTAAATAAAAGGACAGCGAGAGATGGAGAGAGAGAGAGAGAGAGAGAGAGAGAGAGAGAGAGAGAGAGAGAGAGAGAGAGAGAGAGAGAAGAGAGAAGAGAGAGAGAGAGAGAGAGAGAGAGAGAGAGAGAGAGAGAGAGAGAGAGAGAGAGAGATCGAGAGAGATAAGGGCGTAGTGGATAAACAAAGGATAAGAATAAGAGGGAGGAGTACACAATACTAAAAACAAGGGAGGGCGAGAGGGGAGGGAGGGAGGGAGAGGGGGAGAAAGATAGAAAAGATAGGTCCGTGGTGGTGAGCGAGACCTACTCCTCCACCTCTGGTCGGCTCCAGCTCCACAGCTGAGGCCAGCCAAGAGACACTTCACCTAGCACCCACACACACATGGAGCCCCCGCCAGCACGCAGACACACACACACACACACACACACACACACACACACACACACACACACACACACACACACACACACACACACACACACACACACACACACACACACACACACACACACACACAGGGGGCCACATGCTTGCTTGTGTCACACGTACACACACATACAAAAACATACACACACGCGCGCACACACATACACACATACCGTTGGCATGCGAGTATCACGACACCCACTCAAACCATAAGCATAGCAGGCAGGCAGGAATGCATACGCTATGCGCTCTTGAACCCAGATGCATGCAAATCCGAGGCGAGCGGGCGGCCGTGCTTTGCTTTGAACCCAGCACATGTACAAATAAGCGATTGAATGCTGCGGCGTGCATGGAACTGCCGATGACAATGACTGACATGGAGGAATAATAACAGTGAAGAAAAAGGGCAGATTGCTGCAGTGCTTGCACGCATGCACACGAGCACAGACACGACACACACAAAGTCACACGCGTGTGCGTGTGTACGCACACTTATGCGCACATACACACATACACATTGACACACACACAACCACCCCCCCCCCCCCCATCACATACACACACACACACACCCGAAGATATACACACACACACACACACACACACAGATATGCACACAAAACAATCACACCCACACACACAAATACACACACAGACACACAAGCGAACGCCATCCCATATGCATTGAATCATCTCGCTCGGGGTCTCTGAGATTCTGCTGCTCCACAATGTGTCTCCAATATGTCCGGTCTCATATTCCGTATACCTGTACCAGATTATACACGCTATCCACATAGGCGTCCGTTACATGCACACCTGTACGTCAGAACTCTCACTTTCTCCCTCCCCCCGCCTACCACCCACATGCAAACTCACCACACACACACACACATACAAACACGTACACACAGCCTCACACACATTAACACTTGCTCACCGCTGTTAAGTGTAACAGTGTGTGTTAAAAGACAATTTAGCAGTTTCTTAGACAGATGCTGTATGTGGACGTAATGACAAGAGAAGGAAAAGTGAAAAGGAGAATCCAAAGGCATACGGCATAAGGCATAATAGAAGAAGCAATAGGAAACTGCTAGGATTACAATCTTGTAATGTGAAGGGAATACAATTATTTATTTGAAAAAGACTACATTCTGAGGTGCATTTCATTAAATCAAATTAAATATTGTCATGTTTGGTTCTGTTGGTTAAATCTTTTAAAAATGTGTAAAATTTTTCATCCAAATTGATTCAGGCAAACAAACAAATGTAAAGGAGGTTTTTATCATTGTTATTTTAGAGCAAAAATGTATCATTTTACGAACAGCACTGGTCCAAACAAAATATTATATATAAATATGAAGATAAATAACTGGGCTATATTATGAAGAACAATAAATATAAACAAAATGCATTTAATAGTCTGGATTAAAAATAATATTTTATAAGTAAAATGCTTTGAAATTTATAATTATTTGCATTGGTATTATTATTATTGTTATTATTTATTATCATAATTACGCCAATAATCATGATACGAGTTGCAGTTATTTTAATATTGTGTAGGCTATTGTCATTATCTGCGACGGTTGTATTTTCTGTTGTTTACTGCTAACATTCGCAATTGAGGAAACGGAAAGGGGAAAGCGAGAGCAAAGAGGAGCGAAACGAGCTGAGGATCCACTGTACCTCTTCCAGATCTCGGCCCATAGTCGACCTGTCGGACTTCCAAGGAAGCAACGATACAGCACCCTTGCAAAGAGAAAAGGAAGAGGCTATTTTTAGAGGTTACGGTTTAGGTTGAGAACATATTGAGCGCTTGATGGACTTGAAATTTCACCGGACCTGTTTTCTTCTTTCTTTCTTTTTTGACGTGATGTAGGCCTGCTATAAAACCTGGATAGCATTATAGACTCGAATGGAGTTTCATGAACTGTAGACCATAGCTGTGCATTTTACGGCTGGCCTGTAAAGCGGCTGCGAAGGAGTTGGTGTCGAATAGGAGGACTTAAAGCAGGAGAAAATAAAAACATTGTGGCCTGTAGCCTACTGTCTTTTCATCGAAAGGAAAGATTTGAGATGGGCCAATTAGGGGTGTAGTGTCACTTAACGCGAGGCTGTTTATCTCGCGAGGGTCGATATTCATAGAAGTATGCACAACTGACGGTCAATTAGCCTCGGCCTGCTCGTCACAACATCATTACCTCGTTATCCTTGCAAAATATTTGCATGCGTTGTATTTCCTTCAACCTACATGTGAATCAGAAGAGCTAGCAAAGTAAACTGAAATACATTATTTTCCTTGCATAAAGACATGAGACTGTAATATTTCTATTTTTGTTCAATAGGCTCTTGACTTTTCTCGATTGTGAATTTTGAAGACCTACAAAAATGTAGATCTTCGCTAGGCCTATATGTCATAAAGCGACGCGATCTTGTCATAGCAAATTCTACCTTTTAAAAAAATCCTGCTTTTCATCTTTTCATAAAACTTATCTTCTTAAATTCGTTAAAGCTAAATATTTTTAAAAAGGTTAATAGCCTTTAAAAAAAAATCAAATATCTTAATCACAAT
>OLKM01003722.1:2500-7500 GCA_900291075.1 Melanogrammus aeglefinus | reverse complement strand
GCTGCTATCGGAAAAGTTTAACGGGGGTAAACAACATTTTTGTGATATAACTAACATTTATATGAACAATTTAAATAGTATAGCACCACTTTCTTTAAGAACGTGGTAGGCCTACACTGTTATTTTTCAAGAAAACACGATTTTTCCCCTTTTCGCGATTTCTCGGCTGTTTTATTGCGGCGCGAGCGGCTTCAGACCCCCCGGCCACATGAAGTCAATTAACCAGCCCCAGATGTGGGCCCCTTCCCCTGTCTCTATCAGCACCGAGGTTAGTAAAGCGGTGGCATCGCTCGCTGTTCAACTCCACACCGCTCATAGCCCAATTACGGAGGACACACGGCGGTGCGCTACGACACGGGACACAACACACAATCCATCAAATAATGAAACGAACGAGATGGTCGCTATTGATCGGGTTCTTTTCACAAAGGAAGATCCTCTTTCATACAACAAGCAACACAATTTCTGGAGGAAATATAAATAACACAATTGTAAACAAAAAGTGCTCAGTAAAGGAAAATAGTTGGCAAATTCAGTACACATAAAATGTGTGTGTAGGACTTAAACCCATTTAATAAATATGTCCCCCCAACAAAAAAAGACTGAGAGATGCAGCAAAAACAATTAATAGACAACAGATCTAGTATAACACACCATCCAACATCAGCTAATTTAACCCGCACTCACACACACACACACAAGTGCACACAAATGCACACACACGCGCACAGACAGGGACGCACATGCACACAGACACATGGACACATAAACAAACACACACACACATGCACACCCACAGTTCAAAAGCACTATGGCAAGTGCAAGTATACGCAGCCGCAAGACAACGCAGATCCAAATATATAAAAACATACTTCATATAGAAAGTGTACAATAAGTGAATGAGTGAGAGCATGTGTGTGTGTTTGGTTGTGTGTGTGTCTGTGAAAGACAGACAAGGTGCAAACCAGGGTAGTTAGGTAGGTAGGTAGGTAGGTAGGTAGGTAGGTAGGTAGGTAGGTAGGTAGGTAGGTAGGTAGGTAGGTAGGTAGGTAGGTAGGTAGGTAGGTAGGTAGGTAGGTAGGTAGGTAGGTAGGTAGGTAGGTAGGTAGGTAGGTAGGGAGGAAGGGAGGAAGGGGGAAGGGGGGGGGGGGTGTAGGAGGTGGAGGTTGAGGTGGCTAGTACCTGCTGGGACATCCTGAAGAGGAGGTTGTTGTCAGTGGCCGCTTGCTGCTGCCATGACCCCATGAAGCCCGGCAGTTCAGCGCTGGGCGGCCGCGTGCCGAACTGCATGGAACCCTCGCTCGACCCCTCGGCACCGCGGCTAACGATGCTAACGCCACCCAGACCGCCGCCGCCGCCGCCGCTAGTGCTGGCACTGGGGGGGATGCTAGTGCCAATGCTAGTGTTGCCCTTGGAGGTGGAGGCGGTGGCGGAGGTGGAGGTGGAGGTAGAGATGGTGGTGTGCGGGGAAGGCGGCCTAGTCTCCTCTTGGTCTCTGGGCTCGGGTGAGTCTCGGTCGCACTCGCTGCCTCTCACATCCAAGTCTGCTTCCTTGGACTAAAGAGAGAGAGAGAGCGAGAGAGACAGGGGGGAGGAGGGAGAGGGAGAGAGGGAGGAGAGATGAAAAAAATGGTTAAAGGTGTGTTCTTTATGGTCTCAGTTTGTTTCTTTAATTTTTTTTTGCGTTTTTTTTCTTCTTCTTCGACTTCTTTTTGGGATCCTTGGGAGAAAGATAGGCAGTTTGAGATTATGTATGTGTGTGTGAGTGTGTGTGTGTGTGTGTGTGTGTGTGTGTGTGTGTGTGTGTGTGTGTGTGGTGTGTGCGTGTGTGTGCGTGTGTGCGTGTGTGTGTGCGTGTGTGTGTGTGTGTGTGTGTGTGGATTTCTTGGCAGCTCTGGAGACAGGAGTGTTTTAGTGTATGTTGAGTTAATTCTCCAGGAAAAGAAGCTTGCGGTGGATTTCCTCAGGGGGTGGTGGCGTGGTGGAGGGGGGGTCTAGGGGATGGAGGGGCTTTGTCCTGGACCAAGGGGCCAGAGGAGGAGGAGGAGGTAGGTGGAGGTCAAGGGGGGCATGTGGAAGGATGGAGTTGGCGGAGGGATGAGACGATGAGTGACACGAGGCAATAAAACGGGATAAAAATGGAAAAGTTACGTTTTTTGTGATTGCTTGAAGAGCAAATGCATACCCATTAATATGTAAACACACGCGCGCCCCCAAACACACACATACACGTACACAAACATTCACATAGACACATAAACAACAATGCGCGTATGAGGAGATCTTGTCTTTTTTGTCTGAGATTTTAACGGATGGAAGTTGTGTACCTTGAGGTCTTACACTAGATCTCTTAATCTATAAACCACACACTTCTTACACAGACCAAACACATACACACACATGCACATATTTAAGCAAAAATCTAAAATATGTATTTGTTCTATGAGTCATTATTTTTGTATTTCATCGTAAAATTGAAGAACAATTCACAAAATTAATCCAATGCAATGGTAATAAAACTAAAATATTGAATAAATATTACAAGCAAAAATAATTGTAATATATAAACCACAAATTCCAAACTTCAAAATTAAATTAAATTCAAAACGATATTTCAAAAAGCCGAAATGTTACAAAGCAAAAAAGATAAATCCACACAAAAATCACGGCCTCAACATGCCAAACACACACACCCACACAAACACACACACAATAAAATCCCAAAGTTACCATAAGCTCATGAAATTCATGCGTCTCTCTTACCATCAATTCAGTGTGTGTCCCAACAAAGTGAAGACCTGGTGTGGGAGTGAGCCACCAGCTATCCACTCCTCCCTGGCTTAGCTCTTCTGTCACTCTCTCTCTCTCTCTCCTTCTCTCTCGCTCTCTCGCACGCTCTCACTTGCTCGCTCGCTCCCTTGTCTCTCTCTCTGAGCCGGTCCCTCACTGTGTGCAGCAGCTACTGCCTGTCCGGACGCCCTCTCTCTCTCTCTCTCTCTCTCTCCCTCTCTTGGTCGCTCTACCTTACTCTCTCTCTCTTGCACTCCGTGAGTGTCTCTCTCTCTCTCTGCTTCTGCTCCTTACTCCACCGCAGCAGCAAAGCAACTGATCTCCAGAGCGAGTGGGAGTGTGTGTGTGTGTGTGTGTGTCGGTCCGTGAGGGAGAGAGAGCCAGTGAGTGAGAACAGCTCCGCGTGTGTGTGTGTGTAAGAGGGAGATAGTGTGTGTGTGTTCTTGTGTGTGCGTGTGTGTGCGTGTCAGCTCAACTGACTCAACCTCGCTGCTCCTTTCTCGAGACGCTCAGCGACATGACGCTGCGCCGCGCGCTAACACACACCCACTCCTCCCGCTAAGGACCAGAGAGAGGGGGGAGCCCGGGCTGTGTGTGTGTGTGTGTGTGTGTGTGTGTGTGTGTGTGTGTGTGTGTGTGTGTGTGTGTGTGTGTGTGTGTGTGTGTGTGTGTGTGTGTGTGTGTGTGTGTGTGTGTGTGTGTGTGTGTGTGTGTGTGTGTGTGAGAGAGGGAGGAGGGGGGCCGCAGACACCGCCAGAGAGCAGCAGAGATGGGACAGCCCCCCCCACTCCGCCTTATTACCATTTGCGCTGCGAGCGGCCAGTGCATTTCAGGCACAAGTTCTCCGTTGGGACACCAGCCCCCCCCCTCCCTTCCCCTCTCCTATCCTTCCCTCCTCCACCACTACCACCACCTCAAACCGCGCACACACACCCACACACACACACACACACACACACACACACACACACACACACACACACACACACACACACACACACACACACACACACACACACACACACACACACACACACACACACACACACACACACACACACACACAAGCAGATGTGTGCAAGTACACATCTGTAAATGAGCTCTTCGTGTTTATTCTTTTTTCATTTTCATGCAACAAAGCTTGAGGGGAACACAAACACATTTGTTCCCGTTTGAAACCCCCCAAAAACTAAACCTGCAGACAAATCATGCAGGAGTGCATTTTAATGGGTTCTGTTATTTTTGTTATGTTTTACATTTTTTCGAGTGCATTTTTCCTATTTGTGACACACACACACACACACACACATACACACACACACACACACACACACACGTTGCGAGGCACATATTCCCCCACAAGCACACAATGCCATACAGGCACACACACACCTTCACACACACACACACAAAAAACACACACACACGCACACACACACACACACACACACACACACACACACACACACACACACACACACACACACACACACACACACACACACACACACACACACACACACACACACATACAAACTAACAATGTCAATAAAGTAGTGTTGTTCTGCCACGACTTTGCCTTTGTCTGATTTCCCCCCTGCCCCTAATGATAGGTTAATGGAACTCAAGCAGGCTGCCATTCACATAAAAAGTGTAGGCACACATTTAAATGCATGCATGCACACGTACGTGTGTGTGTGTGTGTGTGTGTGTGTGTGTGTGTGTGTGTGTGTGTGTGTGTGTGTGTGTGTGTGTGTGTGTGTGTGTGTGTGTGTGTGTGTGTGTGTGTGTGTGTGTGTGTGTGTGTGTGTGTGTGTGTGTGTGGGGTGGGGGGGGGGTTGTGTGTGTGTGTGTGTGTGTGTGTGTGTGTGTGTGTGTGTGTGTGTGTGTGTGTGTGTGTGTGTGTGTGTGTGTGTGTGTGTGTGTGTGTGTGTGTGTGTGTGTGTGTGTGTGTGTGTGTGTGTGTGTGTGTGTGTGTGTTGTGTGTGTGTGTGTGTGGGGGGGGGGGGGGTGTGTGTGTGTGGGTGTATGTGATTGTGCATTGACGCACACATGTACTCCTCCCCCCTCTCACTCAAACACATGCGTGCCTCAACCCACCCCCCACTCCCCCCCGCTTCCAGTCCAGCCCACCCGCTCCCTGTGGAGGCTCCCCGATTTTAATTAAGAAAAAAAATGAGGAAGAGGATCCATTTTAGCCGAATGGGTCC
>OLKM01003721.1:12500-16273 GCA_900291075.1 Melanogrammus aeglefinus | reverse complement strand
TCGAGCGCCGCGCCGCCGAGCGCGCATGGGGAGGGACGGGCCCAAGCGGGCCCCTGGCCCGGTCCGGAGGCTGCCGAGGTACGGTTTCAACAAGTCTCTAGACCCGAAGAGCGGAACCGAACGAGTCAGAACTGGAGGCCTTCTGTAGCTTATAACAGAGACGCGATGAACCCAGCAGTCAGTAGAAACTGCTGAGGATAGAGCCTTCTAACCAGTACTTCAGATAGGGTGACGCCTGTAGTTCAGATTTCAGGTGTTTCATGTGAAGGAGACAACATAGAATATGAGTCTTAGTCGGATACAGCATCTATTAGTGAGGTTTAACAGGAGGACTGATCTCTATTCTTTTATAGCGAAATAAATGAGTTTCTGGATGAAACATTCAACAAATCAGTCAAAGTGAAGGATTACTTTGCGGACACAGGCAAATTCATTAAAATGTCAAACATCTAAAGAGGCTGTTGCAATTGACTCCTGGATGATATCAGAAGCGTAACGTCTTAACAAACTATCTGGCAGTCTGAGGAAAGCACAGAGAGGAAAATGAAAAAGGCCAAGAAATAGAATGATTATGCAACATCACAGGGTGGTTTCTCCTTTTATGCTTCTGTGGTTTCAGCCTGATTGGGTTGTTTTTCTTCCCCTAAATTACTTTCTTTAATGCAGAGCCTGAAATAGGATTCTAAACATTAATGAGGGAGGGCAGACATAAGAGAGCTTTTAATATTTGAGGTGCAACTCAAAAAAAGATTGAGTGTTATTCTACAGGAACCCCATTCAAACAGATGACACAGATTGGGGCTTAGGGTGGGGGGGGGGTCGTGTTTCCTGAGCCCACGGCTCTAATCTGAGTGCAGGTGTAGCTCTCTTCGTTTTCAGCAGCATGTTGTTTTATCAAATGTTGTAGTTGGAGGTAGAGCAGGGTGGATCCAAATAATAAGCAACATCAGAGAACAACCGTTTGGTTTATTAACATAATTGCTTACACTTCTGCGTTTGACGTATTGACGCTTTTTCACAAACTTAATAAATCAATTAAAAGCTCAGTCGCAGTCAGTCGTGGTGGTGGGATGGAGACTGGAAACTGCACGACAATTTTTCAGTGGACGAGATGCAGGAGATCCGTCATCACCACAGCCTCTTTTTATCCAATGTAAGCTTGGAATACGACTTTGTAAAGATCGCTTGGAGGAAACTCCATCCAACTAGCAGACAGTAACATGGGTGAAAAGTCACAGAGGGCAGGGTTAGTGCAGCCAGACTGGACAGGTTCTATGTCAACAACCTGCAGCATAGTTTACTGCATGCCATCATATCACCTGTGGTTTTTTAGACCATCATTTAGTAACGGTTCATTTCTCGTTGATGGTGCATCCCAGATCTCTTATTGGCATTTTAAAACATCAGACTGATGTATGACGAGACCTTCTGCAGCTTTCTCTATTTCTGGGGTCAATGGAGACGTAGAAACTATTTTGAAAAATTTAGTCTATGGCGGGAGTAGGGAAACACAAAATTCAGAATATTCTGTTCGCAATACACACACATAACAAGAGCAAGAAAGGGATAATTTTGAACTGTTGGGAGGAAATAGTTTACGGAAGAGGCATAATTAATTGGGTTATGGAAATAATAAGGCAACTTTGGGAGAAAGGAGGGCCAGCTTTGATAGTTTTTACATGAAAAGCTAAAGGTTGCTCTATTAAATCTAGAATATTGGCTATCAAGACATAGATGCACCTACTCGTTTCTTTTAAGTTGGAAAGGAAGGTCAGGGAACAAAACAGGATGTTACATCCCAAAGATTTGATGGAACTGTGAGCAACTGACCATCAGAGGATGAGAAAGCCTGGCACAGACTTCTACAGCAGCCTGCTTCAGTGCTGATGTTTGTGACCTCCGCTGTGTGGATGAGATACTGGAGGCTGCTCGCTTAGGGGAAGCATCTTCAGCCTCACTGGGGTCATCATTTCCTTTGGATGAACTGTCTGCAGCGGTGGAACAGCTCAGTGGTGGGACGGTCTCTCTAGGTGTTGATGGACTTCCGGCAGATTTCTACAAGACTTTTTGGACTTTGCTGGAAGAAGATTAATGGAAGGGGTACCAAGGCATGTTTGGACTCTGGGACTTACCATTGAGCTGTACGGGGCAGTCCTGACATTGCTGCCGGAAGGAGATTGGGGCCTCCTACAGAACTGGCGACCCGTTTCAATCCTGTGCACGGATTAACATCTATCTTACAGTGTTGTCGAATAGACTTAAAGTATGTTTGGATGTAGTGGTACATGCCAGCCAGACATATTGTGTCCCGGAAAGGACAATAATGGACAATTTGTTTGTACTAAGAGACATTATTAGATTTGTCAAAATCACAGGAATTTAGACATGGGTTTTGTTTTCTCTTGATCAAGAAAAGGCCTTTGATCGAGAGGTGATCATAAATATTTGTTTAAAAACACTTAAAGCGTTTGGTTTGGGGAAAGGTTCATTTCATGGATTGAATTATGTATTCAAGAGCCACAGTACTGTTAGAAGTGGGGGGGGGGGGGGAGACTTAGCAGACCCAGTACCTGTTCAGAGAGGAATCAGGCAGGGATGTCCCCTATCTGGGATGCTATACGCATTAGCTATCGAACCTCTCTTACAAAACCTCAGGTAGAGTCTTTCAGGGGTACACTTGGCAGACAGCACAAACAATACTTTTAGTTTGTCAGCATATGCCGATGAATATCACCGTTGTATATAAGATGTCAAAACGATATTAGGATTTCTTGAACAGAAAATTAAAACAATTACAGCAAGCTCTTTTACATGCTAAAGGGTCAACTGGCAACATGTGAGGGACTTCTACTGGGAGAGTGGAGCAACAAAGAGAAGCCAATCTTACCGGCTGGGCTGCAGTGGAGCATAGAAGGGATGAAGGTCTTGGGTGTGTATCTGGGAAATGAGAACTTCAGAAGAAAAACTGGGAGGGTCTAGCTGAGAAAGTTAGTGCTCGATTGTCTAGATTGGAAATGGGTCCAGCCCAGTTGTCCATACAGGGGGAGGACTTTGGTTGCCAACAATCTGGTTGCGTCTATGCTCGGCACCGGGTCACTGGTTGTGGTCTCCTCCGAGACAATCTCATTACTGACATTACAGAAGAGACTAATGTGGATCTTTTCTGGGGTGGATATCACTGGGACAGATCGGCCGTGCTGCTTGGTTTAACGGGTGGCAGAAGGGGGTCAGGGATTTGATGGACCTCAGGAGTCGTATAACTGCGTATCGGCTTCAGACTGCGCAGCGGTTTCTCTTATGGACCGCAGCAACCCTGGGACTGAAACAGCCATGTTTGTTCTGCTGCGAGGAGTTAATAACCTCGGCTCTATGAACAGCACCTGTTTCTTCTGGAGGTTGGATGGGATGGATGTTATCACAGACTTCAGTTTCTACCAGTCGGTTCCGCGTGCCTGGAGAACGTTTTAAAAGTGAGGGAAGAGACTGCTTCTCAGTTTATGGAACTGTTTGGGGAGAAGAACCTTGATGTTCAATAACCCGGCCATAAAGAGCAGGATTCTCAGCTCTGTCAGTGTTCAGAGAATCCTCACAACAGCTGGGCTGACGAAGCTGGCAGGAGGACTGAGGTTAGCAGGTAAGTGGAAAACTGCTGCTAGGCCTGTGTCAATATACGGAGTAAAATCTCTGCGTCTCATGGAAAAACCTGGTGGAGGAGGTGGTGAACAGACTTCAATGGTCAATTCAGGAGAGCATTAGCGGTAGAGCTCACAGAG
>OLKM01003721.1:0-7500 GCA_900291075.1 Melanogrammus aeglefinus | reverse complement strand
ACGATTAATTTATTGGCAAAAACAAACAAACATGTTCTGTTAATTTGACACTGAATAGTATTGAAAAAGACTGACATAATACAACGAGGTTGCACTAATATGAAATGTAGCGTTGTTTTATTATATTGTGTTGCATGAATAAACAAGCACTGCAGTTAATTAAGCAATATCACACGAGAGGGAGTGCTGTTGTACTGTATATCAGCACGGGTGCGATTCGGTCGTAGGCACGAGGCCGCAGAACAGCGGGGTGATGTCTGTAAAAAGTCGCAGTGCTGTTATACTGTATATCAGCACTCATGGAACGTCTCTTGTCCAATCAAATTGCTCGGTTGGGACCGGTCGGAACTAACTGTAATTAAGAATAGTATGTAGTGTGATGATCTATTCTATTTTGATTTGTTCTTCTCTTTCTCTGCAGGTCCCTTATTCCTTTCCTGTATCTACAACATCCTATCCTATTCTAAATACTATCACACAACAAAGGCACTTTTAAGAGCCATATTTTGTCCTGTTTATTGTCTTGTTATTATTGTGTTGATATCTCTCTCTCTCTTGCTGTCATAAACCCCCACCCCCGGCTCCCTCCGCCTCCCCTCCCCGATTGGTGTTTATGTTTGTTTTGTTTTTCTTGTCTTTTGTTTGCCCCTGTTTGTTCATAGTGTGTTTATGCCATGTCTGAGCTTGACCGTCTCCTTGAGGAGATGAAAGACGTAGTCCATCAGGCTCGTCTACAGAATCTACTTCAGCTGATGCCCCAGGAGGCACAACCAACAAGGAGTCAGCCATCTAGCCAGCCAGTTGTAAGGTGGATTAAGAGGGACAGAGATGGGAACATCATTTACGGAAGGCCCAGATCATCCCGGAATGCAGCAGGTCCCATTACATTCACGTTAATTAAAATGTAGACTTTATCTTTAGACGTAGTTTTCATCTTGGAATGGTATACAATGCAATTATCACATTACATGGGCCTGAAATATAACTTACTGTATCTGAGGTTATTATTACATACTTGTGCCTAGCATCAGATAAACTTTGTGTCATTGAGTGTAGAAAGCAACAGCTTTTTTGCTTCGGCAGGTCCTAGTCGCAGGGGTCAGAGGGTCTGTCATGGAAGAGCTTCGGCAGAAACCAGTGGGGAAATGACCAGCAACTTACCGTCTGTGACTGCGGGTGTGTTCTTTACTTTAACTTTACTTAAACTGCTATTGTTTAATGCCATTCTCTGTTGTTATAATGAACTATTATTTTTCAATGTGTGCATTGTTTTAACAGAGTCCTTCCTTCAAGAGCTTAAATGCTCACTGGGTGTTGAGGACAGTGAAGCTGAAACACCACAAGCTCAAGCCTCAACAGACTGGCTCACACGAAAGAGCCTCACATCTGGGTGGTGGGCCAAGGAGAGACCCCGGCTGGTCAACACCATGGTGGCTTGTCAACATGTGGCAAACCAGATCTGCCAGCATTGTAAGAGCAGTACAGCCGTCATCCGCTGTTGTGACTGCCGACCACACCCATTTCTCTGTGAGAAGTGTGATGCCAGGGTCCATCGCATTCAGGCTTTCCACAACAGGCATTCAATGACAGAAGCATTTTTCAATCCACTGCCTCCAACGACATGTGTTGTGGAGAGGGTTCTGACCCAGTGTGGTAAGTTGTAGTTTTCGAAATGAACAGACTTAATTTAATCTGCACCTGGAAAACTAGCCGTCCAGTACATCTGGTTTAAAAAATAGCCGCCAGTAAATAAATATATTATTCTTTAATTCTCATCCATTTGTTTTCTTTTTCAAGAGCGTCTTATACCTTTGGAGATGCCAGCAATATGCAGCTGTTCACAAGGATCGTCCAGTGTCATCGCGGGACGATCCATAGTTGTGGTTACAATGAATGGTAAGAAGAACTTTATGGGTGGGGTGGGGGTCACTTTCGTAGAAGTGGCTGCAGAATTTCACTTAAAGCTATCACACTCCATATCTACTCCCTCTCACTCTCTGTCACAAGTATGCAAATATATGAATCATGATTATGTTACATTCATACATGTTAACATTCTGAAACACATTCAGAAATTTCTTTATCAAGTTCTGGAAATCCAGAGGCTTCCATTGGTTGTGTGTTGATTAGACTGGCAGGGCCCACCTATGTGAAGGAAAACAATGAACAAAAGTGTGACTTTCAATAGAGTGCTTCCTTACAAAATGTTTTTAGAAATGTTCTCCTGATCCATCCTTAGTCAAAGGTTCCCATATCGGTTGTCAGAATGACACAGTTTGCATCTGTCAGAATTATCTGTTATATTTCCTTATTTTTCCAGGACGATATGATCTCAGACTGCCTCAGATCAAATGCGAGGCATGTGAGGCCACATGGAGTCCTGGAGTGGATGATTTCCTCCGGAATGACTACTGGCCTGCCACCTCTCACTGTGCCACTGTCTACGGGATGGATGTCCTTTTTTCTTTTGAGGAGCTGAAGATGGCAGCACCGGGGATTTCTTCCCAAGCCTTTCTAAGGATGCTGGATCGTCGTACTGTTCGCTTTGGCCGTGTAAGTATTTGTGGTAATAACTGCGTAACTCAAGAAATAGTACTATGAGGGGATGATGATGATGATGATGATGATGATGATGATGATGATGAAAGAAAGTACACATGAACATTTGCACTGTTTAGGAAATCAATCATAATCATAACATTTGGCTACTATGACTAAAGACTATGGTTACTGTGCAAATGTCTCAAAGTGAGAAACTTTGATTCTAAACTGACTTTGATTAGCTAGTTAGTCTTTATTGTCTCCCTTGGCGAGAAATTTGTCTTGAACAGACCAGAGACTCCAGGCGCCATAAACACATACACAAACACATTTTTTCTTGCTTCACATGCATTCAATTTCTGGAAATTGCATCTCTAGTTTGATGTGTTTTTCTGTTCTCTTTTATTCTCTTTTACTGCACTCTTTTTGAAACAGAGCGGAAACATCACAGCAGACAGCTTCCGGACAAGTTTTTTGGAGTGGGAGGCTGTCCGATTTGAAGTGGACAAAATATGCCAGGAGGACCATTTTGACTGTCCCGCGTGCAGCCCAGACATGCTTGCGGTATCTGTTGATGGAAACCGTAAGCACTACAGATTCAAGAGTGCAGCAAGGTGCTAACAAAATGTTATGTGTGCATTTCACGCTTCTTCATTTTGAAAGTAACCATACAAATATTTAAAGTTATTATGTATCTGTTCTATTTAGATCGGAGGAACAAGCCATCTTTGATGGCGTTTTCATTGCCAGGGATGATGACGTTGAAGGATTTGTTACATATATCCATTCATCAACCAGTCATGTAAACTTGCAGAACTTGAGTATATTTACCAATGAAAAATGACAGACACTGACAACATTGTTTGAACACCTTTGGACTATTCATCATCTTCCATGTTTTAGGTTTCTGGAAGAGGTGCCTGTGGAGGGCAATGGTCAGCGGCACGGGAAACGGCTAAGAAGTCCTCTGGTAAGACAGATGAGGAGGGCTTGGAACTTGCCGTGTGCCGACATGGGGTCCTCCTCCGTGCCCTCAACATGTACAGGGGGGAAATTTTTGCGTACCCCCTGTACCTCCAAAAACATCTCAGCTGTAGGCCAGTTACTTTCTTTGCCATGGATGTGGCATGTAAGTACTGGCCTTACCTGCAGAGAGTGACACAGAAATGCCCAGAGCTCCAGGATCTCCTCAACATGAGGCCGTTCCTGTCTGTGTTTCACGCTAAAGCTCACAACTTCAAATGTGAGGTAAGAATAAGTGGTTAATGATGAGATTTTCTGTCATTGGGAACGTGCATAAGCTTGTTGGTGCTTAGGTTTTGTATAATGTTTTCTTTTTTTAAAGGTCAAATGGAGTGGAGCTCACCAGCAAGGAGCTGGCTCAACTCTTGGGGAGGAGGTGGAGCAGTGCAACGCCTTCCTCTCAAGGATTGCTGTCACAACAAAGCACATGTCAAAAGCAGGTAATGTCTTGATCCTGATAACAATGGTGAGATACTTATATGCCGACTTTGACAATATATCTCAGAACATTAATCAAAGATTGACCTGCACCACTGTTCCATGCTACTTCTTTAGCTATTTACCTACTAACAAGGTTACTACTATAGTTTTATATTGCTAGTTATTATATTATCTCATAAAAGTTTGTGGTACCCAAGAAGTCTGCACAATTTCTTCCACTGCTACTGAAAAGACGGGTGAGGATTTAATTTCATTATGTTTGTAGGGCGCACAGACATGCTGACAGTGATGGCCATGCGCTGGAACCAAAAAAAGTTCCACAACTTGGCTTCCACTCTGTCTCGCCGATATCAGAAAGTAAAGACAAATATTTTTCCTCTTGCAACATGCTTAGCAATATCATAAAATAAAGTGGCATATATCACAAAAACATAGGGAAGATTTTCCCAGATATTCTTTAATACAATGGGATACAGGTGGATCCATTATGTATTTTGTGTCTTGTTTAAGCAATATCACATGAGAGGCAGTGCTGTTGTACTGATATCAGCACTGGTGTGATTCGGTTGTAGCGGCCGAGTGCCGCAGATAATGAACAATATTTAAAGTTGTAGGCATTTCCCTTATTGTCATTTTTTTTTCTTGAAGGCTACAACAACCCTGGAAAGCCAGTTAAATCGCATGGCGGCCATGAAAATGGAACTTGGTATCACAGACGATCAACTGGAGAGCTGGATCGTTGATGTCAATGAGTGGGCAGAAGGTGGGGTTCACTGCTTTATACTGCTACTTCAGAAATCACTAATGTGCTAGTAGAATAATTAAAGTTAAGAAGTATATATGTTTATTGTCTACTTTGGTATTGTCATAGAAACAAGCTTCTTTTAGTATCTTTAAAAATTTGAATTTTTTTAAGCTTTGAATTTTGCTTTTGGCAATCGCACATACAGTATCCTTGAAAGAGGGTTTCTGGTGTACTAAACTAACAAACCTTGGCTGAAATTCGCAAGTGGCTCCTTTTTAACATAACTAATGATTGCTAATGACATGTGCCAATTTTTAAAACAAAGAACCTAACTAATCAAACCTAGCTAAGTGCAGCCTTTCGGTTCCAAAGAAATATGAAAAGACTGAGGCTCACTTGGCCACCAGAAACTTATTTTTTTCCAATGGAATCATGAAGCATATTTCTTACTTCCTTTATCTCAGCAACAACATCCCCTCATGACGCCGATGTTGGTGCTGTGGCCACTCGAATTGAAGAGCTGGTGGCCAGCATTAAATGGAGGACCCAGCGTCTTTATAAAGACAATGACGGCTGCAAAGGGCGAGCCCGGATACGCCGTAAGATTCGGGAGGAAAAAAAAAATCTGAATTCGGTAGTGGAAAGCTACAACAAGATGGTGCCGAATGACATCCTGACCGTAGACAGCATCCTGTCAGATGACTTCATTTGGCCGTGGCAGCTTCCACAAGGTAGTACATACACAACTCTGTCTATAGACCCATTTACAGGAAAACCAAACCTGCTGATCAAGCACTAGAGCCCCCGAGGGATCGACGTTCTGTGACTAAAGATAGGCTAGGTATGCTCGTACATGCTAGGGGGAGCATACGTCAGTATGACTGCCCTAAAGTCCGACTACCCATTAATCTGACCAGAGGGTTATGGTTAGGTTTAGGGTTAGGAAGTCTGAGAAATAAGAGGATGGACTGACATCATGTGCCCCATGCTTAAGTTTCTCCACCAAACACTTCCGCATTTTCGATCTTTTTATTTATTTTTTTTGGAATGCGAATAAAAACATATATCCTAATTTGTTGTAAATGTGCCAGATTTAGCTCAAGAACTAATTTCCACCTGATAAAGCCGTTGCGTAGCTTGATAAGCTGTTGTTCTGTCATACTTTGTTGCCACTGTGCGCGGGCAGCTCACGTTTGTCATCATTGTTTACAAACAGTAAATGGGTCTATTTTTAAATGAGTCACACACTGGCACAACATCTTTCATGACTCAATTTTAATCGCAGTAAATCTTAATGCTAAATACAACTGCTTTATATAAACTTATGTATTCCAGACTCTGTTGATCTGAGGATCAAGAGGAAGGCATTTGTTGTTGTCATGGCAGCCAGAAGACTTGAAGAGGAAAAGGGGGTCCTTGTTGCAGAGATGGTAAAACACTGGAACTATCTTCGCAACCGTGCAGACAGCCTGAGGGAGAGGTCATCCCAGCTTTGTCGTGAGACAGCAAGTATGTTTTAAGTTATAATTGCAAAGTTGCTATAAATGACTTCTATGTTTCTAAAAGTTTCTAATCAAGGCTTCTTTTTTTTCACATAAGCTGATATGTGGGGCCTGAGCAAAGCTGGGATCGAAGGTCTGCAGGCCATCACCAGGAGGCGCCAAGAAGAGACCAACAGAGAGATAAAGCATGCAAAAAACTGTTACATAGAAGTCCTCTCTGGAACAGGAGCAGAAATGAACTTTGAAGACAGTGATTCAGAGTACCACAGCGACTCTGACACTGAAGCAGAGTAAATAGAGTACTTTGTACATACCACTTTGAGGCCGTCAGTGGGAATGGTCAGTCAGCCTGACAAAGCTTATAGGTCCTTTAAATTAGTGCAGTATTTTTTCACCACTGTTTTGAATAATTTGTTGGTTGTAGTAGCATCAGAGTGTGTCTCTCTCTCTCTCCCCCTCCTCAAAATGTGAATATGCTTATGATGGACAGGCATTGTTTTTGAAACTAAGTGTTGAATGGAGTTATTTCTGAAAAAAGCCTTTTCATGATATAGAATCTAGTTCAAAACCTGTATGCATTATTCAGCATTACTGTAATTTAGCTTTCCCCAAAGGCTCATGTTGCACCACTATGCACACTTGTACTATATTCATTGCAGTCTTTTACAGTAGCTGGGCAGGCACTAGGAAACAGTTTAATTGTCCATGTTCTGCATTGTTTCCGTTAAAACCATTAGATTTAGACAGTACATTTTTTCTACATCTCCCAGGTCCATGCCCTATAATACGCATTTGTGTGTAAGAATGGGCGCGAAGCCTGCAAGCTAGTTCAGGCAGGCAACTCGAGCTGCGCTGCATCACTCTCATGACATCATACACACCCTCTCAATCTGATGGTCTATTTACTGTAAGAACATCGTCCTCTTTGCTTGTCTATGACACAGCAGCATCTCTCAGCGGTACCCTATTTTCAGCGCCCGACACTCAGCTTCCACCTCGTAAGCCTAGCTTACATCTGTAGCTGGTTATTAAATAGTCTCCTGGATCATCCCATATTCTTTAATGAAACCCACTATTTGTGCCTTTTATTACCCTGTCACAACTTCATGGAGACTTCTTTGTTTTCTTTATTTCTAAATGAATGTCTATTTCCTTTAAAGAAATAAAAGTCCTGTGTTCAGACAATCAATATTTCGCCTTTTCCTGAGTCTCAGTAAAATAAGTTTGAAAAAAGAAATAAGCCTTGTA
>OLKM01003720.1:0-31393 GCA_900291075.1 Melanogrammus aeglefinus | reverse complement strand
TAGTAACTACTCCATGTGACATCCAATGATAAAGTAAACACACAGCCTTGACATGCTGCTCACGACCTGCTTCCACTCCTCGCTTAGATAAATTATTGCTGCCGTTCTTCTACTTCCCCACTGCTTCCCCCCAACGCCCCTCCCATAGTGGAGTGCTGGACAACTGTTTTTGCCCTGCTGATATCTCTATAGTTTCTCTGCGAGGGCGGAGCTTTGACAGCACTACTTTTCCTATCCCTTCTGCGGAGTTTGGCAAATCATACTTTGGCCACCTCAGTGCAGTTTTTCGTCCTGAAGTTTCCACAATTCTACAATTTTCAAGAAGAAGCAATATCCTCCCCTCTGAGGTGATTACTACTACACATGTGCGAGTAACCCAGGGGGAAATTGATGCTCTTTGAGGCTGCCGCATTCTTGGGAGGGCCTCTTCGATCCGTCTCGCCTCGATCGTCCGCCTGCCCTGGTTTCCGGCTTCCCGTCTTCTCGTCTTCTTTTCCTTCTCGTCGGCGGTCGTGTCTGGCCACCGGACGCGGCCCACGCAGTCTCTCTCTCTCTCTCTCTCTCTCTCTCTCTCTCTCTCTCTCTCTCTCTCAGCAGGCGTCTTTGTTCTCGTGACAGGGCAGTCTCAGGATTCTTATGCGCACTTATGTTCATGCACTTACACACATGCTTTCACACATGTAGCAGACAACATGGAGAATTGTCTGTGCCCGACGCGTTCCCACGTATCAGAAGTACGAGGGTTGGCGCCTGGGTAGATCGTGCAGTAGGTAGCATGTGCTGCAAAAAGTTATTGTGTAAACTGAAATCAAAGGGTTTCGTTTTCAGCTCGTCCAAGAAGGCGGACTAGACTGACTCATACGTAACGATGAAGGTTTTTGCGTGGATATCTTCTGCTACTTCCTCAGATGTTTGCATTACTCCGGTTTTGCAAGTGTAACACAATGGAAGGATATTAGGATATCAATGCTTGCCGTGAATACTTCTTATTCTTTTGCATTTCCGGCCAATCTACCGTACCGGAGTATGTAGAACAGGATCAAGTCCCTGAATTCTCTGGACAATGACTTGCTCTATTCACAAATGGGTTTGATCTGACAATCTGTCTTTGCACTAGGGAGCTGCCATAAAAAAAAATAGTAATGCCCAGCCCAACTGATTTGGACATTTGTGTTCTCACATACAGCTTCTCCAAGCAGTGCCTAGATACGGTCAGGCCATGCGTGTGAATGGGGCTTAGAGTTTGCGATGCTGGTATAGCTGGTATAGTGGGAGGTGTTAGGGAGGGAATCATCCAAATCATTAGCAGGCGGTGCAGGAGGACGAGAAAGCTAGTGGAACTCTATCACTTCAATCATCGACACTGTGTGTGTGTGTGTGTGTGTGTGTGTGTGTGTGTGTGTGTGTGTGTGTGTGTGTGTGTGTGTGTGTGTGTGTGTGTGCGTGTGCGTGTGTGTGTGCCTGTGCGTGTGGTTGTATGTGTGTACATGCGTGGGTACGTGCGTGCATACCTCAGTTTATTGCCACAGAGTCCACAGCCTTCACAATCTTGTGACCCTCTGTGATCAGATAAGAGGAAAGACAGGAAGAGAAGAGAGAGGAGAAAAGAGAAGTCAGTGTTAAAACCACTGAACATACATACTGTAGGTAGGAAATACGAAATATTCATTTAAGCATAGAAATATGCTTATCCAAATGCTTCTCCAAATCCATGCCAGCGATGTTAAGCCTGGACGAGGTCATCTGGTGTATGACGCAGATTATGACACCCACAGGGGTAGTTAGTCGCATCATATTCATCTTGATTGTCGCACCCAATAGACTATAAAATTGGTTTGGGGTCGCCAGGACAACTGTGATGCGCGCTGAAAAGGTCAGTGGCGCTGGAACCCAACAACATGAATCCTGAGTGGGGCGGTCGAGACGGGAGGCCTTCACTCGGCGCGTGGCGTGAGGGGAGGTTTGTGCTTTGAGCCACGTGCGCGGTGGTCGGTAGCAGCGCTGGGAGGGCTGGTGACGACACGAGGGGGGAGACCACTGGGGCTGGGAAGGAGACCGCCAGGCAAATTGGAAGGGGAGGGGGTGGTGGGAGAATGGATGAGGGCAAGTGCAAGGAGAAGGAGAGAGGAGACGAGGGACTGTGGAAGGAGAGACGGAGCGATAGGGTGACGGGGGGGGAGAGGGGAGCAGTGGGAGTTGATGGGTTCGGATGGGAGAAGTGGTGACCGAGGAGGAGGAGGAGGAGGAGGAGGAGGAGGAGGAGTTGGGGGACCCCAAATCGCCTCTGGTGGGTAATTAAATGGCTTCCTCTGATCTCCAGTCCCTGTACACTGCCATAGCACCCCATAAAAAAACAACACATCCGCACACACACACACACACACACGCACACTAGATACATACACACACTAGAGACACACATTCACTCACGCGTACACAAATAGACACACGCTACAGACACATACACTAAGGTCACACACACCCACACACAAACACTACAGACACACACGCACACACACACACACACACACACACACACACACACACACACACACACACACACACACACACACACACACACACACACACACACACACACACCAACACCAACACACTCAAGACACACAGATAAAACACACACTGAAACACTTGGCTGGAGTCCCTCTCTGTGACACTGTGTGTACACGTCTCAGGGACCTCTGTCTGTGCCGGGGGCAGCTCTGGCTTCCCTAGGACACCCTCCCCTCTGGAGGAAGGGGGCTATAACTCTATCAGCTTCCCCCCTATTGACTCCCTCTTGGGGGGATCAATACTGGAATGATGGCCCTCCTATGTCTTCCCCATCCATCCGCCGGGCCATTGAGCGCATGTTAATGTTATGAATTATCGAGAGAACAGTTACTATCGAGCGGCTGGGGATTATTGGTGGGCTGGAGAGGCAGGGGAGGAGGGGCGTGGCTGGGGAACGGTGGGCCAGGAGGGAAGGACAGGTCAGAATCCCCCAGCAGGGTTTAAGTATCTACTAAGACTCATGACCCCTAAACGGCCCGGGTCAGAGGTGGCCTGGAGGGCAAGACTGACTGCTTTATGCCTGCCTGCATCCTCCTGCTGCTGGTGCACGTGGCAACATAAATGCACGCGTGTTAGAGCACACACGCACACACGGCTCGCGAATTTACATAAACACAGCCCCACGAACACGCATGTGCATACAGATGTGAGAAGATGTACACGCGCACACCCAAACATTCTACTTCATACACACACACAGTCACAAACACACACATAAAATGTGAGGCCATATAAACACGCATGCACACATAGATGGACATACACACACACAAGCATGTGTTTAATAATGCACGTGCGCACACACACACACACACACACACACACACACACACATACACACACACACTACTGACGCACACAAGCACAAGTATACAAAGAGATTTATACTGCAAGTACACCCACATGAACACACATTTATAATCCACACACAAATCTGACCAACATAACTTGCCATCCCTCTTTATGTGATTTTACTTACTACTCCAAATACGCCTTTCGGCCACTTGGGCTTTCCTGGGTCGGTTTACTGTAGCTTTGCTCCACATTACCATGCATTAGTCAGATACGAGACACAGATATGAAGAACAGATTATTTGTTTTGAGGGCAAGGAGCGCTGTGCTATGGGAACAGACAGATTTCCCTGTATTTCTTATTCTCCCTCTGTTTTCATACAAATCAAATGGGACGGGGAATGTGGAGGTGAAGGGGGATAAAAGCTTGTACACCTGATACAGTCCAAACAAAGACCACCAGGCCTCTTGGGATCATACCTTCACACACACACACACGCACGCACACACACACACACACACATACACGCGCGCACAACACACACACACACACACACATACACATTCACCCAAACACAGACACACACACACGTATGAACCTGATCAAATACATACCCACACATGAACCTGAACACACACACACACACACACACACACACACACACACACACACACACACACACACACACACACACACACACACACACACACACACACACACACACACACACACACACACACACACACACACACACACACACACACACACACACACACACACACACACACAAACACATGTATAAACCTGAACACCACACACACACATATAGACGTGCACAGACATACATACATGTATCAAGCTGAACACACACACACACACACGGCCACATGAACCTGAACCTGAACCTGAACACACACACACAACCTGAACACAGACGTACACGCACATATATACACACACACTGACACATACGTATACACACACAACAATATTTAAATGGCAAGGTTTACATTGGCTACAGACTTTTATTCTCAAAGAAAACACTGGGGAGTTAAAAAAAAGGGTTTCCCAGACAAATGTAGTTTATTTAGCCCAAGAATATTTTGCAGACTACATAAGGCAAACTATGCAATATGTCATAATTTTTGCTAACTATCAAGTAATTCCACACAAAAACATTTTGTGGCAAAAGCATGACAATTCTATGAAATGAATACCGTCAGTCCATTGTTTTACACAACTGATAACACGGGCTTGTTATTTACCCCTAAATCACTTTCTCTAAGCATGTTTCATGTAACGTCTAAATGTGTCACATGCAAACTAATACACCTCTCACTCATATTACCATTCATCCTGGCACACATGATAAAACAATGTCCTCTGCCGCAGCGCCGGCTTCCACTGTGGCCTTGAAGTACAATGATTTACAGAGTATTACATATCAGTGCTACACTGTATGCAGCTCCTGTTGTGCATGTAGCAAACACTATAAGTGCCACATATGATATATTACAGCAAGCTCTTTCTAAAGAGCAGTGGAGAAGAAACATGGCGTCTGGCTCTAAGTGAATAGTAGTGTGATACAAACGTCTACCACTCTCATCAAAGGCAAATCACGACCGGCGCTCCCTGCAAAAGGCACAGCCTGCTTTTACACGGTAGAAGGGGAGGCCTAGGTAATGCATGCTGTCTACTTAAACAATCAACAACAGTCTTTCCATTTCATTCCTTCCTGTGTAATGTATAATCTATAATGTCACATCACAGGTGGGTGGGTGGGGGGGGGCAGGGAGGGCGCCTCACCACATCTGATTCTCATGCCTCATATCGCCTTTAAAGAGCTGAAACATACCCCACAATGCACCATTCCAACCGTCTACACGTTACGCCATTTGTTTCACTCATGCCTTTGATTTGTGAGCCTGTTAGTTGGACCCATGCTGGAAGCTGGAAGGAGACACAGGCTTTAATCCCATGATTGTCCGCTTACCAAGAAGCGGATGGAAAACGGATGGAAACTCTGCACTGTCATTCTGGTTCCCGTGCCGTAGGGTAGCACACAGAGCTAATGATAAGCTCCTCTCTGAGGGGGCTACCGCAGGGGGCGTTGGCACCGCGCCAACACTAACCCCCGGCCAAACAAGATTTCCTACAGTCCCATTGTGACCCGACGTTTTGCAAGCTGAAGTCGGGCCAATTTCGAGCAGGGGCGGCCAGGGCAGGCCTGCCACTGTGACGGATTACCCCTCTGGACGACTGCCCAGTGTTACGACGCCTTAGACATGGCTCCACGTGGTCAAGGATCCGTCGTGGAAGGAAAGGCTAAGGCGACATGTGAGCAAAAGGGCCGTGCTCGGGTTCTTTCAACCGTGCGTCATTCAACACAGCGCTCCAATCAAATGTCGGCGTGGAGCTTTTTTACGATTTAGGATTTACACCGTGACTATGTTTCAGGTTAATACATCTGAGCTTAATCATTCCCCTGCTGAGTCCACGTTGAAGCATCCACATCTAGAGCTCCAGTGTATACACATTTGTTGTTGTCTTTAATGCTGGGAGGTTACCTATTTATGAAAACGTATGAAAGAAAAGATACAAGGTTATAATTATCGAAAACACAGGCCCGTTTTTGGGGCTCCTAAATAACACAGCTCAATGGATTTAAAAGCCCTACAATTGAGGTACAGTTTAAGTCTAAGCGGTTTCCACTTTGAGCTATAGACATTTTGCTGCCATTGATCCTGTGGCTAAGAGTTGTCATAAATTAAAGCCTCTGTCCTCTCCGCCTACGCTCCAGTGGATCGTCTGCCGGCTCATCTGATCAGCCAAGCTCACTACACAAGGTGAATGGGCAGGCTAAATGCACCACAGATACACATACCACACCAGACTACGCACGCTGCTGACCCACTGCCACGCAAGCAAAGACAACACCATAAGGGAGCGTTGGTGAGTTAGTCGCACCACAGAGTCCAATGCCTCATGCTATAAGGGAGCCAATGGGGGGCTATAAGAATGATGAGTGTGGGGATGATGGTGATGTTGATGATGATGATGATGATGATGATGATGATGATGATGATGATGATGGGATGATGGTGAGTGATGATGATGATGATGATGATGATGATGATGATGATGATGATGATGATGATGATGATGGTAAAGCCAACATAGATAAGGCTGAAAGGATAATAAGATGTCCTAAATAAAAGTGTTACTATTAAAGCAAGACTGTGCCGCCGTAAAGGCCAATGAGTGAATAGAGTAGATAGGAGCCTCTAGAATCCTTAAGCCTTAGCCTGGGGGAAAGGCAGTGAAGGCTATTGAGATGAATAAATAACAAAGCATTGATCTCTGCTAATGGGAACAGCCCAGAGAAGGGCCTTTGGTAAAGCAGGGGCAGCATGTTAAGGCCCTACCCAGGCTCAGTACCTGTCTCCTGGGGGAAAGGAAGAGAGTTGTGTGGCCCTCCTACCGCACCTGTTCCTGGAAAGAGATCAGTGCACAGGGGCACCAGTATTTAGAATTAATATTTCAAGAGCTATTGCAACTAATATATGTTTATGTTTTGATCGGAATACCTTAGTAGATTGCTTGCGAGTTAAAGGGGCACTGTTTAACTTCGGAACTGTTCTGTTACTGCTACTTGGACAGAACGCATGCCTACAAAGATTGCCGAATTATGTTTTCCTGCACATTGTCAGGACTTGTTTTGATATCCTCAACCATGGAATTGAATACACCTATTATACAATGAATTCATTAAGGATAAACAATGATGAATAAAGTTGAATAAGACACAGCACAACATTATCTTACATACTGTTCTTGAAAATCAGAACTATAGAAAGTACTTAAGTCCTCTCTCGATGCAGTTCTGTGTATTTCTTAATGTAGAGGCTGATTCTCATTGCCAAAACCATTTGGCAAATTTATTTCCAGCACCAAGGATATAGCCAAAACAACACATCCTGTATATTTCGATGTCTGGCACCGTTTGCATCAAATTTAAGGAAAAAATAATAAACAACTGACTATATACAACTATATACAAATCTATACAGTATATACATCCGATTATTTTTTTACTGCAAACCAAATGCAAAGTAGTTGGGCCATAAGTAGCTGGTTCATTAAAGGACCAATAAAGTCTATCTAACGGTGAATAACACCAAACCAAACCTTTAATATGTTCATAAATAGCGAGCCAGAGGAGACAGGGGTTCAACTGGGGCTCCTAAATAAAAGTTGTTGCGTGTGAGAGCATATATCAGGCGCCCGCTATAAAGTCTGCCCTTTAGGGTGGGGAGTAGAGGGAGTAGTTGACTCCTGTCTGCTGATAGGGAACGCTATATCACTCAGTCCCTGGGCCTGCCAGTCTCGCACACGCTCGCACACTCACCCTCTCGTAAATGTCACCTATTAATCTGGCCTCAAGAGCTTCTCAATGCAATTGGCCCGCAAGAAGCCAAGAGAGAGAGAGAGAGAGAGAGAGAGACAGAGAGAGAGAAGAGTGGGGAGAGACGCTCGGCAAGCAACAAGAGGTCAAGCTGGGGAAACAGAGAGAGATGTGTAGGTAAACAAACACACATACACACACACACACACACACACACACACACACACACACACAGACCCTATGGCACATCCTCACAAGCATACCAAACACAACTGCAAAGGCGTGTTTGTGCAAAAGCACTCACTGCAATAAAGCACAAAGACACACACACACACACGTCTGCTGTAACACTCACACAAAGAGAGGCAAACTCAACGAGAGATGCCATTACACTATGATGCATCCAGACATAATCAACTTACCGTCCCTCCGTTTGACCTGTCCTTTCAAGAAAACAATTAGGTGTAAAACTTTTCTCCTGGGACGAGGTGAAGAGGAGGACACTCTGCCGCTGGCTGTCCTGACAGGAGTGGCGTCACTGTACCCCATATTTATTTGTGTATTAGAGCAAATATGTGAACATCCTCAATTGTAGTTTTACCACAATTTGGAAAATAATACACAACTACATATTTGCCCAGACCTCAGGCTAGATCTCTCTCTCTCTCTCTTCCTCCCCCTCTCCCTCTCCCCTCTCCCTCTCCCTCTCCTCTCTCTCTCTCTCTCTCTCTCTCTCTCTCTCTCTCTCTCTCTCTCTCTCTCTCTCTCTCTCTCTCTCTCTCTCCTCTCCCTCTCTCTCTCTCTCTCTCTCTCTCTCCCTCCTCTCTCTCCCTCTCTCTCTCTCTCTCTCTCTCTCTCTCTCTCTCTCTCTCTCTCTCTCTCTCTCTCTCTCTCTCTCCTCCCCCCTCTCTCTCTCTCCCCTCTCCCTCTCTCCCTCTCTCCCCCGCAGCGTTCGCCCCAGCTCTTTCATTCATGTCGCCAGGGGCCTCCTCACCCTGGCTTCCTGGGTTCTCCTCTCCCCTCTGGGATATAAAGCACCCGTCACCCATCTACCCACCCCGTCCCCCACCCCAGCCTCTCGTCCTCACGTCCACACCCTTCCTCCCTCTGAGGCCCACGGGGCCTTTGCACACAGCGCCCTGAAATATAGACCATCGTAATGGCCCACTAAATTAACTCCTTGTAAGCGCAGTTTAGGAAGGCTTGTAATTAGCATATAATAGGTGGGGGAGAGGCAGGGAAAGGGCCAAGCCTGCCCTAGGGGCCCGGGGCTGGGGCTTTGGCCCCTCTCGTCTCCGACTCTAATAGCACTGCAAAGTTCAGCCTTATAAACATGTCAGGGAGATGCGTGATTAAACAGGGGCAGCCATTAGATAATGGACACCGTACCTGTGGGCTGCCTATCAGTCCCATGTCGGGGCCGCTCTGCTGTGGCCTGGCTCACTTATTCACTAACGCAGGCACGGGGAGACACACACACACCGCCACGCACACGCACATACACACAGGGAAAAAACGAACAAAACACACACACACACAGAGGTAGACAAAGAAAATTAAAAATCTTGCTTCCACAGACACAAATGCAAACCAATGTGCAAACATTTAAATAAACGCTTACCCCCTTCCTCCCAAAAAGAGTGGAGAGAGGATCATAGATCAAGCGTGGGCAGCCGACTGCGGAGAAGGCCCCTGACTGATGCAGTTCCAATAATTGCAGCGTCCTGCTCCCTCAACCTTGTGCCTTTTACTTATTTAAACTGTTTGCTTTAAGAGCCACTGAAGCCAATTAGCGGAGGCATAATTCAATGGGGCAGGGAATGCGGAGGAGAAGGGGGCTGGAGCCAGGCGAGGGGTTTGTGGAAAGGGAAAATAAGGCAAGCCTTTATCATTTTCCTGCCCTGTCCACTTACGGCTGCGCTCCCAGTGATTGTATCTGTGGTCGTTGGGCCGGGGATAAGGCTCATGGGCCTGGTTCGCTTGTCAAGGCTCTCCTCTCAAAAGGATTCCCTGCTGGACCTGCACAAAACAGAAGCCGCTTCACAAACCGGTAATTCAACAGCAACCATGCTGCTCATTTGAACAAGTAAGCATTTATGCGTCCATGAACGTTTGGGGAAGTCTCACCATCCAACACTCTCAGATGGTGAGAACCGATAAGGGAAATAATTTTCACGATTGACATTTTAATCGTGTGAACAGACCTTGGAGCGTCTCATTCGGTACATTTCAGAATGAGAGAAGAGTGTGGGCATGGATACAAGAAATACGCCCACTGGTAGGCAGTGTTCCATACGGCTCAAATCTCAGGGAACTTTCCAAATGACCTAATCCCGGATCCCGCGGTCCCACTGTGTTCTGGCAGAACCTCTCTGGGGGGGACCAGAACTGACAGGAGCTACGCCATGTTCTCTGATTCGTTACGGATATTTCCCACCGAAGGAAACTAATTTGCACGCGTTGATGAAGCTTTCAGAACGGGATTTTAGTATAGTATACAAGACACTACAATCGACGATATTATCAGTCGAAACAAACACGAAGCCAAAACCAAGTGAAACACACCGTGGCTCGAGCCATGACCTTTTCCGC
This sequence comes from Melanogrammus aeglefinus, assembly GCA_900291075.1. Classification (NCBI taxonomy): domain Eukaryota; kingdom Metazoa; phylum Chordata; class Actinopteri; order Gadiformes; family Gadidae; genus Melanogrammus; species Melanogrammus aeglefinus. Next base: position 21,032 of record OLKM01003720.1, on the reverse strand, counting down.
CAAGCTACAAACAACTTACCCGGAGTGCTTTGCATATCAGCTGCAAAAAAAACGAAAGAAAAAAAACGGACTTCAAAAGTTTTACATACTGCCCAAAAAAACTGATTGGGTCTGCGAGGAAATGGCCCCGTCAAATCCACCAGCCCACCGCGATCAGTACCTCTAGCCACTCGAGGCCATTCATCCTCACTTTGGCTGCTTTCAGATTAAAAAGCGGTCAGTGTGGTGGGGCGATGGGGCTTGCCCAAACCTTCACTCATTCTAACAGCCGTTTAATAAATGCGATTGCAAATGGAACTTGTCACTTGTGCTTGGGAGAGCGGGCCAGTCGATACCTTGGCTGGCAGGTGCCTGGGGTCACATATAAGTCAGCGTGTGATGGATATGTATCCAATAATTGATGTAGGGCAGCCGTTATTGTCAGTTTGGCTTCTGCCTCTATTGCTTATTAAAAGCAGTTGGCCTTAAGTACCAGCCAGCCAATTACTGAGAAGGCGCGGTGGCTGTTTAGAAGCTGGAACCCCCAGGCATTGTGTTGCAAGACGAAATGGGCTATTCTGTTGTTTTAGTGTGTGTGTGTGTGTGTGTGTGTGTGTGTGTGTGTGTGTGTGTGTGTGTGTGTGTGTGTGTGTGTGTGTGGTGTGATGAGGTGGGAGGTGTGTGGTGTGTGGGGGGGTGGGGGTGGGTGTGGGTGGGTGTGAGAAAGAAACCAAATGAAAGCGAAAGCGAGTGAGAATTCTGTTGAAAAGCAGAGTGAGATCGAAAGAGAAAAATCATAACTCAGGAGTATCTATTTTTCTATGCACTTCCTCTATTTTGGTTTCTCATTTTCATTGTCAAAACTAAGTGGTTTCCTGATATGTCAGCATTTACGTTCAAACAATGCACACACATTAGTCCCATCCCTCCCTCCCTCCCAACACATCTCCCAAGACCACAGATTGTTTCTCTGTCTTGGACTTTTGACCCCCGGCACATTATGTAGGACCCCAAAAAGACAAAAACAATGTTCTTTCACTCTCTGACTTTTTGAACCCCCCCGAGCCCCACGATCCCCCTCATCCCACCCACCCCCGTCCACCACACCCACTCCATCCCCTTCCCAGTTATTAATGAACTGGCAAGTGTCACCACTTCCTCTATCAAGGTTCAAGGTTCACTCATCCGGAGATGAACTTGCATGTTGCATTGTTGTCCCTGTTTTCCGCAAGGCACGCGGCGAGATGGACACCGGGTCAGCACACGGTGGGAACCAAGAGTGGGCAGTAGCTCCTCTGACCTCTCTGTACCCCCGTGGGGTCAACAGAACAACACCGCGTGCAGGACACATGCACGCCAGCCGGCCGACTCCCCGACGGCTACCTCTGCAGCCGTTAAGACAGAAGACTGATAGCCATTATACCACGGGCACTCACCCTAGGATGTAGATGGAGAGATGACGCAGAAAGAGAGAGGGAAAAGGGGGAGCGAGAGAGAGAGACAGAGAGGGGGCCATGGGGGGAATAGAGAGAGAGGATGAAAGAGAGAGGCGGGGAAGGAGGGGTGAAGAGAGAGAGAAATAAAAAGAGAAAGGAGAGAGAGGGAGGAGAGCGAGAGACAGAGAGACAGAGAGAGAGAGAGAGAGAGAGAGAGAGAGAGAGAGAGAGAGAGAGAGAGAGAGGGAGGTGGGCAAGAGAGGAGGGCGAGAGACAGTGAGACAGAGAGAGAGAGAGAGAGAGAGAGAGAGAGAGAGAGAGAGAGAGAGAGAGAGAGAGAGAGAGAGACAGAGAGGGGGCCATGGGGGGAATAGAGAGAGAGGATGAAAGAGAGAGGCAGGGAAGGAGGGGTGAAGAGAGAGAGAAATAAAAAGAGAAAGGAGAGAGAGGGAGGAGAGCGAGGGAGCAGAGAGAGAGGAGAGAGAGAGAGAGAAGAGAGAGAGAGAGAGAGAGGAGAGAGAGCAGAGGAGAGAGAGAGAGAGAGAGGAGAGAGAGTAGAGAGAAGAGAGGGAGGTGGCACAGAGCAGGAGGAGGCGAGAGACACGATGAGATAGTAGAGAGAGACGAAGAGAGAGAAGCAGAGAGAGAGAATGAGAGAGAGGAGAAGAGAGAGAGAGAGAGAGAGAGAGAGAGAGAGAGAGGTGGGCAAGAGAGGAGAGCAGAGACAGTGAGAGAGAGAGAGAGAGAGAGGAGAGGGGGGAGAGAAAGAGAGAGAGAGAGAGAGAGAGAGAGAGAGAGAGAGAGAGAGAGAGAGAGAGAGAGAGAGAGAGAGAGAGAGGGAAATAGGACGGTCATGTGGCCATGACCGAGGCGTGTAGTAATTGTAAAACTCAGAAATAGCTGTTAAAGCACATTTCTGACATGTAGCGCCGTTGCGTTTCACTCCTGATCAAAGGGTCCACGGGAGCAGTGGCTGATAACCCAATCAATGCGCTCCTTTTGTTTTTCGCTGAATGATGCACGTTTAGCGCTAACCTCCAGGCAAAAGAATGAAGGCAGGAGAAACAAGGGTGTAGGAGAGGGAAAGAAAAGGAAAAGGTGGTGGTGGTGGTGGAGAATGAGGGGGAAGAAAAAAAAAGAGAGATGGAAGGCAGAGGAAAAGGATGTAAGGACTGCGTTTGAATTCCAGGAAACGTAAAAAAAATAAAAAAAACAGGTGAGGTAGAGAGCAAAAGCGAGAAATCCAGAGAGAGAGCTATAGAGAGAGGCAGAGAGAGAGTGAGAGCTGAGAGGCAGAGAGAGAGGCAGAGAGAGAGAGAGAGAGAGAGAGAGAGAGAGAGAGAGAGAGAGAGAGAGAGAGAGAGAGAGAGAGACGACGAATGAGTGAGACAGAGAGGCAGAGAGTAGATGAGTAGGACGAGAGAGAGAAGAGGAGAGAGAGTGCAGCAGAGAGCCGATTGAGAGAGAGAGAGAGACCATTAGCAGGAGAGAGATATGAGAGAGAGAGAGAGAGAGAGAGGAGAGATGTGAGATGAGAGAGAGAGTAAGAGAGAGCAGAGAGAGAGTGTGAGGGGAGGGAGAGAGGGACTGAGAGAGAGAGGGACTGAGAGCGAGAGGGGAGAGAGGAAAGACAGATAGAGGGAGGGAGGGAGAGAGCAGCAGAGAGGGAGAGAGAGCCGAGGAGAGAGAGAGAGAGAGAGCAGAGAGAGAGAGAGAGAGAAAGAGAGAGAGAGAGAGAGAGAGAGAGAGAGAGAGAGAGAGAGAGAGAGAGAGAGAGAGAGAGCCAGAGAGCAGGCGAGAGAGTCATATAGAGAGCCAGAGAGAGCAGGAGAGACAGAACAGGAGAGAGCAGGGGAGAGAGACAGAGATAGCCGGAGAGAAAAAGACAGAGAGAGCAGAAAAGAAAGCCAGAGAGAGAGAAAAAAGAGAATGGGAATAAAGTTAGCAGAGTGTTGGTGGTGAGTTTGATGGGTCTACAGAAAGGCATTAGGAGGTGCTGCGGGGGATGTGACGTGGATGTGGACGGGGCGATTAGAATATGAAATGTTTTAGCAGAGAAGCGAGTACAAAGGCAGGGAGATGGAGGGGAGATTAAAAGATTACCTGTCTTATGCTCGCGTCCTTCAGGAGCCAAACGGCTGTCTGGGAGACTAAGAGCCTCCCCCAGCTCACACAAGACAGTCAATGGGAGACAGAGGGGACCCAAACCCTGTGTGTGAGTGAGTGTGTGTGTGCGTGTGGGTGTGTGCGTGTATCTGTGTGTGTGTGCGTTAGAGACAGACAGAGCGTAGGAGACACAACACTGCTACAAAACACGAGACACACACTGCTCATCAGGCTTGCACGCACACACAGACGACACCAACACACAAATTTGCAGAAGATCTCTAAAAGTTGAGGGAAGCCATTATGCAGACGAGCGCACTGAGATATAGGCAAGATGATGAAAGTATGAAGATGTCTTTCTTGTCCCACTGTGTCAGTCAAACAGGGCCCACTGGATGAAATGGAGGCTACCTTATAGTACGGAGTCAATCAGTAATCAATTGGATCCCAGAGCCGATCAATCAGGTGCTGTATGTTAGCTAGCTTACACAAAGTGAGTGTCATGTTTGATGGCAGCTGTTTGGTTAACACACTGTTCTGTGCAATATGCAGCACTGTGTGCCACGAGAGGCTTTTAACAATGATTGTACAGCATGATACAGAGTGTCACAATTATACGAGAACATTACAACAGCATTCTCTGTGAATGGCAAATACACTGAGACATTCTTAATAAAGTGTAAAAAACTTTCATAATAATGATGTATATCATAAAAAGTTAATAACAGCGTATCGTGTACATTGGAGTGAGACAAAGACCATGTATTGCAGGAAAGGTGTCGTTGTGGTGTGAGCAGGCGCGAGGCTGGGAGCTGTGATCAGTGATGTGCATGCCGATTCACCAGCGCATGGTGGTGCATGTATAGACTCTCTGCTGGCAGGGAATCAAGGTGCCACAGTGTAGGCATTAATGCAAAAGAAATAGTTACGAAAGGGCATGTAAGAGGAGTAATGAGCGACTTCAGAGATATTGATCTGGCTATGAAGTGTCTGTGGCACTCTGGTTTCTTCACGTGGGAGTGAGCTTTCGTCTGCGTGTCTGTCGCCTTTGTTTGTGGTCACTTTTTGACCCCACGTCATCTATTAGAAACCTGAATCCCTCAACCTTCAGCCTTACAACATCACAAAAAACCAAAAACACCAACCAAACAAACCAACTTTTTTTTATTTAATACATTCTGTTTGTAAATGAATGTAATATGCCACACTCCAATCAAACAACTGCATTGCAGAGCCACAGTGCTAGAGCACTGTAGAATGAGATGACTTGTCTTTTTCAGATCACATCCAAATATCTGCATGCGTCGTGGATAGCAGGATCACACTCTGAACAACAACACAGGCGCACAGAACGAGATGACAAACACATAATCAGCGAGCGCTGCCACAGAGCACACGCAACGGCGAGGAAAGGAACAGAGTGTGGCGTGCAGGACGAGAGGAGAATAGGAGAGGAGAAGGAGCATGGAAGTCGAGAGATGAGCCATCTTAACCCGATGTGCATACCGCAGGCAAGGCGAGACTGGCGCTGACGGCGAGTTGGGGGATAAGCTCGACCACCCACGATCACACTCGGCGTGAGCCACACTAGGAAGAGAGGGAGAGAAGGAGAGAAGAAAGAGAGATAAAGAGAGAGGAAAAGGTAAGGGCGGGGAAGGGAGCGGTTCATCTTATTTAACCACAGAACCCCCGGTTACCGCCGCAGTCGTCTCCATCCTCATGTGAACGGTAGTCAGAGCGCCAAGACACGGAATCCAGCAATATCCATAATCATCCGTGAGGTGCCTCAGCGACGGAGGGGGGCCGCAAGGCGACACGGCCCCGCGACGCTCTAGACAACGCCAGCAGATAATGACCCTATAGCCCCATTTAAATCACGTTGTAGACAGTCGATAACGACAAGATGAGTCACTAATCATGAATAACTGCACCGCTGAACACCACGATGATAAACGACAACTCATACAATAGACATCCATTAGAGCACTACAAAACGATAACATTAAAACTGTACTACACTTTAGAAAACAAACGTACAGCGCCGCAAAACGACAACACTAAAACCAACACAAGGTTTACGAGCCTCTCTGCTGAATGCCTGTTTGTCCCGAGTGTAGAGGCCAGTGTGACCACCGTCATAGTGGTCATCTCAGATGGGGTATCCACATAGAAACACAGTACACAATACACAACACAACAACCAGCGTACTGTGATGCTCAACAAACATGTCTGGTCAATCACACTTGTGCACATATCTATCTACTGATTACCAGTGCAACATGAACCCTCTGAATGCGACACTATTATCTAATGATTCTATAAATACCAGTAAACAACTGTTTATGTTTTGAAAAGGCGATGTGTAATGCGTAATTTCATAACACATGAATATAACGCATAGTTAGGGTTCAGATAAGAGTCAGACAGAAGAATGTAAAAGAGAGATGTTATGTGTGCATACGCCCAGTGTGCGGTGGTATGTTTGCATAGACATGTACTGGATGTCATTGATGGTGCGTGTGTGTGTATGTGTGTGTGTGTGTGTGTGTTGTGTGTGTGTGTGTGTGATGTGTGTGTGTGTGTTGTAGTATGAAGCTGCTGTGTGTGTGTGTGGCAGTGCATCATCATCATGTGCAAGACCAATGCAGCCTGCGTGCTAGACTATTTAAGTAGATGAGAGGTGCAGCAGAGAGCAGACTATTACTGTGATACGTATTACACAGAAGCGGCCACCATATCATTGAGGCCAATACATCATGCCACACGCCCAAGCAATCATGCCGGTGTCCTGTGACAAAACTTATCTCCGCAAGGTGTGTCTAATGTCGCGTGATTTAAAGAGTAAATTCTGGTAAGTCCAGCTGAGTTCATCCTGTTGTAGTGTACTGTTATAACGTACATCTCGTAATGATACCTACACACACTGCACAACACACACACACACATACATCACTGTACAAAGCACTGATGCATCAGTCAGCAAACGACACACACATCACAGCACACACAACAACGACACACACATCACACACATACACAGACAGGTTTTATGGAAAATAAACATGTGAAAACAATAGAAATATATTACTTCGCAGGACTAACCTTAGCTGCACATGTGGAGAACAGGTGTATGGAATAGACAAGGTTGTGTATGCGAGATAGTAATACTGAGGTTGTTAGACTCTATTTATCAAGCAAGTGAATGCTGAGCATCTCACCACCAGTTGGGATAGTTGAGTGAGGTAGTCAATTTGAGTCTTATTGACCAGCCAAGGGCCCTACAGAGACTTGAGTCCCTTTATGGACTGGCCCAGAGCCTCCCAGCCATACACAGCGGCTAGTTGGGGCCAGGGGGGCCGTAACAGGCCTTAGGTCAGGCCCCCAGTGACATCTCTCCGGCACTGTCGCTTTAACATACATACTTACTGAGTCCATCAGTCATGACAGTGTTTTGTGTGCAGCATCCACTAACTGTCAAATCAAGTCAATCCCCGTTATACATAGGCGCTATTGTTCCGAAGATTGTGTTTATTGTGAACATACCAAAACGCATTAATAGCGTTGCTATTGTACTGTCGTCACCGGGACACGCTAGTGGCTACGAGTTGTTATTGATGCTTACCCTGTTAGTGTGGCACTATTGCCACTTTGATTTAGCCTAGTCTGCTCCCAACCCTATGCATCATCCATATATCTATCCATCTCTCCTCCGAGAGCACTTCAATACAAGAGCTCCATAATTACTGCAGTCCTATAATTGACTGCTTTGATTTAGGATTTTTCTGTTTTCCCTGCCCCGCTAGGCGATGCAGAGCCGCAAACAATCGACATACACGCGAGTCACCGAGGAAGCGCACACGCCACAGCACGACAGACGAGAGAGAGAGAGACGAGAGAGAGGATGAGCAGAGAGATAGTGAGAGAGAGAGAGAGCAAACGAGGATGAGCGAGATGAGAGGAAGCGAGAGAGCATAAGACTTACACACAGAAAAAAAAAATAAACAATGAAACACACACCCAAACCACACACACAAACACAAAATCAAACAAACCACAGCTTTTTTTATTTTTTAGTGGTAGTGGGGTAGTGTTTGGAATACGAGGTGCATAGATATCAAATGCAAGAGTGCGATGGCACAACTACCTTAAAGAACCAGCTTATACAAGCCATCTGTTAATACAACAGCTTATTACATTTCACAAACCACATTGTTGAGGTGATCACAAAATCCTATTGTACAACACACACAGAAACACACCACTGCGAGGGACACACAATCTGTAAACAACACACACCAGCAGTGGCAAAATCAGCCCACGATGGGCCAGACAGTCAATGGTGCGAGCGCACGTGCACACACCCATGTGCGCACGCCCACGTGCACACGCCCACATGCACACGCCCACATGCACACGCCCACGTGCGTGCACTGCCGCTTAACATTCTCGACAGTAGATCAGCAGGCCCCCCTCCTTATATTTTAAATCTGGGTTTGTCTCTTGGAAATGAGATAACAAAACAGTCTGTCAGCAATGCTGACAAATTTACTCTTACACTCGACACTAACCACACACACAACATCACTTGGGCACACTGATTACACTCTACCTCCGTGACCTCACAGAGACGGAAGAGACTGACGGGACGGATACTGGTTGAATGTTATTGTCGATGGGGAAGGACTGGTTAAGTTTACCCCACTCGCGTTGTCCCGCATCACTTAGCATAACGCTTTGTGCCTTGAGGGCACCCATACAAGAGCTTCTGTTACCCAATCCGAGCGAGGTGGACAACACCGCGGGGGGCGGAAGAGAGTGTGAATATCTCAGGCATGGCAAGAGAGAAAAGATAGGGATAAAAATTAGGAGGAAAAAGGGGCCAGAAACGGTTAAAGGCGAGACAAACAGACACGCGGCCTTGACCATGAGGCATCCCTGGCACAAGGGAGTGACATGCAGCAAGACAATTTTATTTTGTATCCCGTCGTAAGCCGACCTACACAATGTAAAACCTATTAGACCACGCATCGTTTGTTTGTTATGTCTGTGGCTTTCAAAGAGTGGATCGCTCCTCCTCGTCGCTAACCAAGAGACAGGTCAGTTACAGTGTAGAGAGGGATCCGACCTCAGGCAGACACTGCCTTTCCGGGAAACAGACAGGGAGAGAAGGAGAGAGAGACAGAGAGAGGAGAGACACACACACACACACAGAAGTGACAGACAGACAAAAAGCAGCGAAATTGTTTCATAGAGAAGAGCCACAGAGGGAATGGCTGGCAGGTTGTCATTGAGGATCCTCAGGGCTCTCAGTGTCTAATCGGTTGTTCTTCCAATGCCACGGTTACCAAACCTTCAACCATGATACACCCCACGCATACACACACACATACACACACACACCTGCCATGTCGCGCTTCTCCCTCCAGTAGAATACGGAATACGATGCAGACCAAACACAGACAGACAGCCATGGAGGGGGTAGTGGGGGGGATGAGTGTTGGATGGGGTAACCTGTCACAATACAGGGGTTTTTACAGCACGCTTGGTGCGTGTACATAAATCAAAGGCAGCGACGCGGCGAGACTGACACGTGTGATGCTTCATGAGATCATATCTTCACCGCCCTGAGTCTGTGTCACTCGCACAGTTTCAGACTGATAACAAGTCGTGAATGACAACAGGAAATGAAAAGGCCCACAAAAAAGACCAATAAAAGCGGATGCACGTTACATGATACACATTATACAAACACACCAGCACAGATGGACGCACACCACAACACACACACACACACCAACAACAGTACTATGACACAGCACACACACGCGCAGCACATAGAGCGAACTACTCTTTCGTCTGGGTCGAGGAGCTACTGATTTTGAACCTGTCCCTAATTATGACCCTAGTTGACCTGTGCTTAAAACTGGGGGTGTCGTTGCTAGCCAAGAGTTGCTGCACTGCTAATCCTGGCTAATGTGCTGTTGACAACAGCCCAATTACATGGACCCCCCGCTGAGCGCTGGAGGAGGACTGGGGAGGGGGGCTACTGAGGATTGGGCAAGAGATGCAAGCGGTGAATAGCATGGAGGAGGATGGTCAAGATCACAAGAAACACACGCAGGAATAGGACGCAAACAAAGGACGAAAATAGTTGCCACACATCCAGTGACAGACCCTGACATGCACATTAAAGTGCCAATCAGTATTGGTTTCGGAAGGTGCCGCATACATATACAAAGGATCGAATAAACGGAAGGATGTACGATATGTAATACACTGTATTTTTTAATTGTCATTGATCATGGCACTTTTTCTACGCCTGAGAAATGCACTGGTAAGTGCGAATGCACGCATTAAATGCACCACATGCAGGTGCGTCTGCATTAATGCACAGATGCGAGTGCAACATTAATGACAATAACCAGTCAGGTGCGTGCGGGTATAACGAGCCGTGCGGTGTCTTGTAGTGTGTGAATGTGTGCAGTGTGTGTGGTGATGTGGTGAGTAATCCTACTGACTTTCTACTACTAAAACTTTCCAGATGTTCCATATCCTGGCGTGTGTCATCCGTGTGTGTCGCTCCGCATGTGTCATCTGTGGACTGGACGGGCTCTCAGAGGTGTTTTGTTTGTTTCTGGGTTTTGAAAATAGCCCCCTATTTACCTCACCATGGTCAGCCACTTCTCCGCATGACTCCTACAGCCCTGGTGGGTTTGTAGTTTTTTTGGGGTCAGTTTGTTCTTTTGGCTAAATCATAATATCGTAATAGATCTAAAACAGAACCGCCGGCTGATCGCTGCTGCGCACTCCGCTGCACTGGGGGCCACAACCCCTTCAATTACCAGCATGCTTAGCGGCGTGCGCGGGGAGATCCACCCCGTGAGCCGTCTGAGAGCAAACACACACGCGCCTCCCTGAAGGTAAACCTTTAAGCGTGAGCGCAGCGTGCTATTCTTCCACTCACTAATGCCATTTGCGAACTGTGAAATTGTGTTCATTAGTCACAGAAATGAAGGCCAAGAAGCCTATTACACCTGTTTTAGTTTTGACATTTAATGCAACATTACGGAGGATATGGTTGGACTTAAAACCTTGGCCCATTGACCTGTATCAAATAAAATACCTGATGCTTCCTAATCATAGAAGCATTCATAAGCTGGTGCGACTCTCATTACATCATTTCATGCTGATCGGAACTGCGGACAGTTTTGAACTCGCAGTCAGCGTTCGTCAACATGGCAAAAGCAACTCGGTAACACACACACCACACACACACACACACACACACACACACAACGGATATAGATATAGTTGATGTAACTTGGGTGTTGACATCAAGCCAGGCACGTATGTAAAAAAGAATCTGTATAAATAAATAAAGCAGGGAAAACAAAGCTCATGAAGACAGCAGCCACTGCGCTCCTCAAGGCCACAAATCTAGGAGCATAAATCAGGGCTGGCAGGAAAATGAGGCTGGGGGAAATGAAGAGGATAAACGACAGGGGAGAGGGGAGGAAGAGAGGATAAATGACAGGGGAGAGGGGAGGAAGAGAGGGTAAGGCAAGGCAGTGGGCAGCGTAAAAAACAGACAGGAGACGGGGACAGGAGAGAGAGAGAGAGAGAGAGAGAGAGAGAAGAGAAGAGAGAAGAGAGAGAGAGAAGAGAGAGAGAGAGAGAGAGAGAGAGAGAGAGAGAGAGAGAGAGAGAGAGAGAGAGAGAGACAGAAGGAGAGCGAGAAAGAGAGAGCTAGAAGAAGACAGAGACAAGACCATAGACAGACATGCAGGCACACACAGCACAGGTGAGACCAGAGACAAAGACCGACACTGCAGAGCTGAGATCAGACGCAGAGATGGGAGGACTGGCTGACTCCACCACACTGCCGCTAACTCCTCTAGCATTCAGCAATATGTTGTAAAGAGAGATAGAGAGAGGAGGGAGGGAGTGAAGAGAGTGAAGAAGAGACTGATAAGAGAGAGAGAGGGAGAGAGGAGAGATGAGAGAGATGGAGGTGAGATGGAGGAGAGAGGAGGCAGCCGAGAGAGAGGAGAGAGAGAGAGAGAGAGAGAGAGAGAGAGACAGAAAGATAGAAAGATAGAAAGAGAGCATGAGATAGATGGAGAGAACCATAGGGTCTGGGTGCGTTCTAGTGCTGAGGCTGCCTTTATGTGCATATCAGCCATATGCCTCTGAGTTCAGTGACATAGATTGAAATAGAATATGGCCTGTATGGTGTGTGTGTGTGTGTGTGTGTGTGTGTGTGTGTGTGTGTGTGTGACTGTCTAAGACTCTGCATGTAGGGTGTGTGTGTGTGTGTGTGTGTGTGTGTGTGTGTGTGTGTGTGTGTGTGTGTCTGTGTGTGTAGTGTCAGTGTGTGTTGTGTGTTGTGTGCGTGTGAGTGTGTGTCTACGCAGTGCGTCTGCGCGTGCTAGCGGTTAGCTGTTGTTTGTGTTTTTTGCACCCCTGTGAGTTACAAGACTGCTCAGAGGGCTGTGGGCGCCAGGGAGAGGGAGAGGACGATAGATGGAGAGTGATAGAGAGAGTGTGAACAATGAAGCCAAGGAATAACGGTCCTTGATAATAGGAGTACTCTCTGAGAGAAGAGGAGTAATGGGTCTAGCTTGAGGGCAAAGTGCTCGCTACAGTTTGTGCACTTGTTAGTCTATACCTCACCTCACATGACCGCCACCATGTTGGTAGCATAGGGTTATTGGAATGTTAGTTATTATTGTTTGAAGAAATGGTATTTTGGTTATTTCTTTGTAATATATCCCTTACCCTAACCCTATCTTTCAGTACGGGGAGACATGTTTGAAACGGCGACAGTGTGGCAGGTGTTATTTGCCTGGGTTACAGTATATTTACGTTGCTTTACATTTTTACATTCGTAAAGCCCTCTTACGCCCTCTCAACCAAACGATCCCATTGTGCATTCATTCATTATAGAAGCCGATAGCACATTTGTATCTGTTCTGCGTACACATCCATCCATTCCTCTGATTTATATCCACCCGTCTGTCTCTCCCTTGTCATTAAGTGCGTCACTAGTGCCTCTCTCACTACCTCGCGTATATCCCCCTGTCTCTCTGGTCAAGGCTTGGGTGTGGGGGGTCAGGCAGGGATGCACCCACACGGTGTAAATCTGCCGTCCCGGACAGACAGCGGCGGGCACGCCGGTGGTTTATGCGTTGTCCTCGAGGGCAAAAGCAGGTGTCCGGGCATCAGTGGATCCAGGCGTGGGTAATTGTTTTTATTCTTGCTGTTCTTGGTGTTGTTTGAGGGTTAGCTGTCACTATTCAACACTGTAACCCGCATACAAACCCACACACCCACACACACACGCACACTCACGCACGCACACACACATTAAATACAGACTCACACAGACACACACACACAATGACAAAGACAAAGACTGACACATAAACACACACACACACACACACACACACAGGAACCAGCTGCAAGGAAGTCCTTGATGGCTGGTCATCCTGTAAAAGTCTTTACTCTTCTTTAAACACACATTCATGCATACATACATGCATACATACATACATATACACATACACAAGTCGCATTGTGTGTGATATTTTTTTAAACTTCACCAATCAGGTAAAACTGATTTAGTTCAAGCATAGAGTAGAGGCGGTTGCTCAGGGCATCTGGTATCTGAGTACTGTAAACAAAAGAAAAACCCAGATCCAAGAACACATGTGATTCATCACCGCACTGAGGCAGCACGACAGTTTACTGGCATCGGCCGGTCGGCAGGTTTAGGGGTTCAGATAGCAGGGGTCAGAGTTCACGATAAGCTGGTGATTTAGCATCGACAGTCAGAAGTCAAGAGGATCAGGGCCAAGACAATTTAGATAAGATCTCTCTCCCTCTCTCTCCCTCTCTCTCTCTCTCTCCCTCTCTCTCTCTCTATGTCCATTTCCTCACTTCAACCCCCCCCCTCCACCCATCCTTTCTATTGTGAAAGGTAGAGCCAGGGGTTAAGAGAGAAAGTGCTGTTACTGGAATGGCTTACCAATTTCCTGTGCCTACCGCTGTGCCTCTCTTCAGGGCATAGGTAAAAATAAACACATACACATTAATATCTAATAGATTGTTTAATAAGTGATGGGTATTACTTGTTTAATAGCGAAGGAAAACAGCTAGCAACCCTGAGCTACGCAAACAATCTCTGTTGCGTGTAAGGTTAAGTGATGGGGCTGCACTGCATCAGCATTGTCAAACGCTGATGCGAACCAGCCCGATCCCAAAACACGGGATAAGAGATGTTTGTTGTTTTGCTCGAGGTTCCTAGTACGGTTATTAATTGCCGGTTATTAGAGTCAACATGGGCGGTTGACAAGTTAGCACGGTGACTCATGATACAGATAGATGGGTGACAGATGTGCAACTAGCAGCCCAGCCGGACTATCAAAGCTCACGCAGGCTGGGAGCTGTCATGTTCTGACGTCCCAATCACCAAAACAAGGACACCGCCGCGTGGAAAGACCTTAGTGTAGCCAGGAGTCGTTATCTGCATGTCTTGACTTCTCAATGAGTTTAGACCTGTTGATCTGGGACTATGCAATCCGCCGTCTTGCTTGTCCTGTAAATATTGCTCTCATTGCTCTCTCCCCAGTGCACTTCCAGATTGAACAACATGAGTGCAGTCCCTGGTGTAGGGTGTGGAGCAACAGTGACGGCAAGCCGGGTGAACCTGAAAACAGACTCTGTCACCATGTGTATTGGTGTCTCCCAATGTGTGTATGCCTGTATGGGATTAGTCTGTTACGCTCGTCTCGGCAGGCGTGTGTGTGTGTGTGTGTGTGTGCGTGTTTGTCTGTGCGTGCGTGTGTGTTTGTGACATAGTGTTGTAATTTATAGTTGATCCGCCAGCTGAACACAGTCCCTGTATGTTACCCGTGACCTTTATATACACATACACCCCCCCCCCGCGCACACGCACTCACACACACACACACACACACACACACACACACACACACACACACACACACACACACACACACACACACACACACACACACACACACACACACACACACACACACACACACCTTCCATGGAGCCCTCCATCCCACTGTACAGCATGGGTCCCACACGCTGCAACTGGGTCCCACTGAGAGCTGGCCAGCCCCGTAGCCTGCTCTGTCCTTCCTTCCTGTCCCATTGTCAAAGCAAGCTGGGGGATTCCCTGCCCTGCTCAACCCCTCCCAGCCCTCCCCACTGATTGGACACCTACGGGGGCCAGCAGGTGAAGGACACAACGCAGTCTCCTACAGTACTCAGAGTGCATTGTGGAAAGGGAACTTCACCTTGCGGTGCAAACATAAGCTACCCACTGCTGGGAAATCTCACAGCAAAAGGAAGCCTGATAGAATTTAATTATAGAAGGACAGACGGATGGATAGAGGACGCATAAACCGATCTATAAAACTGTGCCCGTTGCATCATCTAGGACGGCATAGATTAAAGGATACATCTCTTTTGGTAAATGACTACAGTTTGGAGACTATAGAGTGTTTATAAGTTAAGTTATAAGTTATCCTTTATTTATCCCCTTTAAGGGGGAAATTCTTCTCTGCTTTTGACCCATCCAGGTAGCCGTGAGTCAATTGACATGCTAATGAGACAAGGGTTGCTTCACTGCGGTCTGGGAGCCACCGCCACACACACGCGCGCACAGACACACACACCAGCGAGTGCGCACACACACACGGACGTCACACAGCACACAGAGGCGCACACACACACGGGGCACACACACGGGGCACACACACGGGGCACACACACGGGCACACACCTGCACTCCCGGAGCAGTGGTCTGCCGCGGTGCAGCACACAATGTACATGGCTTCACACGCGTACATGCTTGTTTGAAACATTAAGCAAGAAAAAAGGAGCACAAGGACACTCATCGCACACTGTGACGGCATGACTGTCACGCATAGATATAGATACATAACACCCACACTATGTCATGTATTGCTGCTGCAACTCTACTATAACGAGGAGGTATGCCGTGAATGCATCAGTACCACAAAAATACATATTTAAGTCAAGACAATAATCTTGTGTTTACAGCCGATCCGGTATCGTATAACCGATACGGTATAGCTGTATAAAGTGTATAAAGTTTTAGCATCAAACTGCCCTCCCAGCCCCTCGACTCCCACTGTCTTAAACTCATCTTGGCAGGGCCATCTTAGATGGCATAAGGAGGAGGAGAGGGACCCCCTTCTTCCACCTGGGCAATTAAAGTAGGAGTCAATTAAAGTGTGTGTAATAGTCCCTGCCGGGTGAGTTGTTAAACAAGATGGGGGTTATTGTCCTTGGAGGAAATGGCCTGGAACTGGAGACATCTTTGCTTGCTTGTGTAACACCCCTGCCCCTAAGACAACATACTGCCTGACGCTGGCGCATTCAAAACGCAACGCTTATATATATAGCAAAAAGGCATATCCTAATTATTTTCACAGACCAGATTACAGGGGGCGTCTCAGACAACATTTAAAGAGACATTGGCAATGAGCAAAAACAGGGGAGAAGGAAACAGATTGATGTAATGATGGTTAAATCTGTTCAATTTAGAGCCAAAATGTGCCCTTGGAAGCAATGCTGGCCCCAGGCCACGTGTGTGTGTGTGTGTGTGTGTGTGTGTGTGTGTGTGTGTGTGTGTGTGTGTGTGTGTGTGTGTGTGTGTGTGTGTGTGTGTGTGTGTGTGTGTGTGTGTGTGTGTGTGTGTGTGTGTGTGTGTGTGTGTGTGTGTGTGTGTGTGTGTGTGTGTCGGTTTGGGAAAGTTGGTGGGAAACTGCATGTATGTATGTGTGTGTGTCTTAATGCGTGTGTCTGTGTGTCTATGTGTGGGAGCACGTACAAATGCCAGGAAAGCTGCGACAGAGCCTCCTGTTGTCCCCTGTGTGTGCCTTTGAACCAGGTTCCTGCAGGTTCCAGCAGGCTCCACCTGACTATGGGAGTGTTATATAAGCGGCAATCATGGGAAACACATCCCCACTGCTGGGGAAGCAGGTGAGGCCTGGTGACATGTGTCTCGACTGCTTCAAAAGGACTACAGCTCCGCTATGCATTGGTGTCCTCTTTCTGTGTGTGTGTGTGTGTGTGTGTGTGTGTGTGTGTGTGTGTGTGTGTGTGTGTGTGTGTGTGTGTGTGTGTGTGTGTGTGTGTGTGTGTGTGTGTGTGTGTGTCTTCTTGTGAATACATTACCCTGTGCCTTAATGTCTCAATCTCAGGAGATTAAGGACCTAATCAAGCCAGCATCTGCCCTAATGAGAGGAAATTGAAAGACAGATCTAGTACTTTGCACAGCTGATTTAGCAGCGGCATGCGCAGGGTGTGTGCGCAGGGTGTGTGGCACTCTTTTGTGTGTGTGTGTGCGAGTCTCTCACCGATGGAATTGTGCAAACCACATCTGTCACATGGAAACAACAAAGCACAGCAGCAGACAACCTGCGTTACACGTAGTGTTGTGTGCGGGTGTTGAATCGTGCTTCGCTGGAAAAGTGTTAAAGAACGTGTGCAGTACTCAGACAGCAATCTGGTTCAACAGATATAGACCTGAGCACGTGATTCCCTTGAATGGATAACTGCTAGTCACATGTACTTCTCCGATATACGCAAGGGCTTACTCGTTTTTGACAGACGCAAAGGCTATGTGTGGACCACTTCAATATTTCAAAACTTGATTTTGATAATTTTTCGGGGAACAAGCAATGAAACATGTTCTGCCAGAGGGAAGATCAATAGATTATCCTATTATCCTTTTCCGATAAATGAAATCAATAGAGGACTTTAAATCCAGTCGATTATGCAATAAAGCTTACAAACACAATCTGAGTGGAGACTTGGAAGGCGAACACAGTGCTGCACTAAGGTTCAATTGTTTATTCTACTAAGTAAATAGTTTATACCTCTGTCAGACCAAACCATAAACAAAAAGCATTGGCCACGCTCGTTGCAGAAAAAAACAAAACCGGAAGAACATTTGGACCTAAGTGTTCCCCGGCGAAATCGGAGTTGTGCATGCAGTGCATGATTGGTGGGAAGGCCCTGGTAAACTCCACTCTGATTGAGTGATAATTGCTGTGTCCAAGTGTTTGATAGATGGCAAAGTGCATCTAATCTGGTAACAAGCGAGCAGCCATGCTGTGTTTTTGTGCGTGTCTGTGTGTGTGTTGTGAGGCGTGTGTGTTTCATGTGTGTGTGTGTGTGTGTGTGTTAAAAAAAAGAACCGTCAGAGTATGCTTCGGTGTAGGTGCTTGTGTGTGTGCTACTGTGTGCATGTGTGTGCGTTAGCTTGCGTGTACGTGTGTGTCTGTTGGGACCTGCCACCCCGTCGGATGGGTGAGAGGTCTGAACGGTGTCGCTGAATATCTCTTCCCTCCTGTGTAAACAGTTGTGTCGCAGCCTCTCTAGTCCCCGGGGAGGCAGCACGGGGCTAAAGAGAGGACTGAACACTTTATGAGGCGAAAGAAAGAAGCATATGGTTCGAGGACAGGCGGAGTGTGTGCATCGACGTGTGTGTGTGTGTCGTGTGTGTGTGTGTGTGTGTGTGTGTGTGTGTGTGTGTGTGTGTGTGTGTGTGTGTGTGTGTGTGTGTGTGTGTGTGAGAGAGAGAGAGAGAAAGTGTGTGGCAGAGGAAATAAGAGAGAATGAGAGAGAGGGTGAGGGAGTGTGGAAGGGTAAGTGTGAAAGCGGCAGCATGTGTGCATATATGGGGGGGGGGGGTGCAAAAAGAAAGTGTGTTTTGTGGTTAAGGGTGCTGGAAAAGTGAGGAGCGGAGGGAGGAAGTGAGGGAAAAATGTGAGGAAAAAGAAAAAGTGTGCGTTTCCAAAACTGGGAGATACAAAGAGCGATAGAGTAGGAGAGTGACAGGGGGAGAGAGGGAGAGGGAGAGAGGGAGAGAGGGAGAGAGGGAGAGAGAGAGCGAGATAGCATTAGAGTGACACAGAGAGCGAGGAGAGAGAGAGAGAGAGAGAGAGAAAGGGGAGAGACAAAAAGAAGAGAGAGAAACAGAGAGCCAGAGTTAGAGAGGAGCGAGAGAGCAGGAGAGTGACATAGAGAAATAGAGGAGAGAAAGAGGGAGAGAGGAGCGAGAGCGAGAGCGAGAGAGAGAGAGAGAGAGAGAGGGAGAGAGAGAGAGAGAGAGAGCAGCAGTCTATGCAGCGTGGTGGAACTTCTCTCATCTCAGCGCATTTAGTTTGCTCCCATTCTTCATTAACTCCATTAACAGATGAGCCGGGGCGATTAGCGAAGCATCCCGCTGATTCAGCTCTCACCCAGCACCCCCCCCCCACCCCTCTCCCCCCCTCCCTCCCTCTCTCTCGCTCGCTCTCTCCCTCCCGCACGCTCTCTCCCTCTGTCGCTCCCCTCGCTCCATCACACCTCCCCCACAACCTCCACCTCCTCATGTCCCACTGGGAGACTGTTAGACCATTCTGTCCAAAATTTTAAGGCGCGCACAATCCGGCACACACACATACACTCAGACAGACAAACCCATTACCATACACACACACACACACACACACACACACACACACACACACACACACACACACACATACACACACACACACACACACACACACACACACACAGGCATATGCACATTACCCTAACAACGACAAACAGGCACATCCCGCCATGTGCTGGTGTACATAAAGCAACGCATAAAGAAGACATATTCCCTCCCCGTCCTAATGGACACTTTTTTTTAGGGAGGGGGAGCGAGGGGGGATTGGAGAGAGAGGGGGGGGGGGGAAGACATAATCAGTCGATTGCTAGTTTGACTCATTTTCACAAGTGCGCACCTTTAAAGAGCCATAATAAGCTCAACACGCGGGCCTTTTCCAGGGTCCATAAAGCCATTCTATCCCTCCCTGCAGTGCCTCTTCACTCTGCTAACCGGTTTTACTGCTGCGGGCCGACCCGCGGCGCGCGGCTGGTCCAAAGCCCGGTGCCAAGGGGGCAGTGAGCGCGGCCAGCGCCGAGCCGTTAGCCACGGCAGGCCCTTTAGCCAAGAGGAAGCAGAGGAGGGAGGGGTTCACTCAGCGCTCTTTAAGTTGGGAGAGCGGGGGGACCTGGAGAAAGGGGAACAAAAAGGCAATAAGAGGGGGGGGGAGGTATAAAGAGAGGGAGATGGAGTGAGAGAGGGAAACAGGGAGGAGGCTGGTGGGAGGGGAGGGGGATAAAATGAAAGGCACAAAGGTAGAAAAAAAAGAAGGTTTTTGTGCATCTGTTTTTTAATAGTCCCTAATTACCAGATTAATTGGACTCACATTCCTCTATTAGCCCCCTCACCGCCGCCGCCTCCACCACCACCACCTCCACCACCACCACCTTCCCCATGTCCCCCAATACCCCCTCCACCCATTCAAAATCCACTCAAAGAAACAGTGTCTCATGCATCATACTTCTACAAACCATAGGTATATACATCTATTTATAAATATAGATGTATATATATATTAGGTTTTTTGTATTCATTATTATTATTTTTTATAGATATTGCGATTTCGTAAATACCGATTAGGTGTGTGTGTGTGTGTGTGTGTGTGTGTGTGTGTGTGTGTGTGTGTGTGTGTGTGTGTGTGTGTGTGTGTGTGTGTGTGTGTGTGTGTGTGTGTGTGTGTGTGTGTGTGTGTGTGTGTGTGTGTGTGTGTGTGTGAATATATATATATGTATATGAATTATAGGTAATCTGTCTGAAAGACACAGACCTGTCATAGATCTGTGGCCGTTGTTTCCCAATACAAAACAAAGGAAGGAATAAACGAGTCAACCTGTCCGCCCGAGTCCCGGGAAGACGCTGGCCCGGGTTGGGACTTTTTTGATCAGTAATAAATCATAAATCATGAATCATGAATCAGAGAGCGCTCTCCGAGCTCCTGCCATCGGAGATCTGAGGGGCCGTCGTTACGGTCGCCGCGCAGGGGAAAAAAACCACAACAACAACCAGGACAACAAAAAGACTTGTTTCACACACACACACACACACACACACACACACACACACACACACACACACACACACACACACACACACACACACACACACACACACACACACACACACACACGACACCCTCTCTTAGCGCGACTTCTATTGTCCCGGCTTTGCATCATGAAATTAATGACCTGCCAGGTGACTGTTGTGAGGCTGCTTTTGTGTGTGTGTGTGTGTGTGTGTGTGTGTGTGTGTGTGTGTGTGTGTGTGTGTGTGTGTGTGTGTGTGTGTGTGTGTGTGTGTGTGTGTGTGTGTGTGTGTCAGGGTACGTGCGCCCGCCTGCCTGCCCGTTAGAGAGCGCACATACAGACACGTGTGTTCGGCGGCGCTTTAGTGCGTCCCCGATTTGCATGTCTTTTGCCACCTTCGTAATGACAGAGTGTGTACACCTGCGGCGCGTGTTTCTGAGCTAACGAGAGCGTGCGCTCCCTGCACTGTGGCCCGGCCCGAGAATCCTTGTGTGGAGGAG